>CAJVPS010000400.1:0-25605 GCA_910591765.1 Ambispora leptoticha
TAGAGATATTTATATATCTTTGAGATTTTACAAGTTTCTATCTAAACTCATTTGCTATTCTAGATTACAATTATAATTTCTGAAGTAAAAAATTAATAAATAAATAAGTAAAAATAAGAGATAAGATACATATAATAAGTTAAATGATAATACAAATGATGAAATAAAATAAAAAGATAAGGATAATATTCTAAAAAGAAAAAGATAATAAAAATAAATAAAATTTATTACTGAACTATTTCTGAAGTATTTCTAAATTATTGTTAAATCATTTGTGAAATATTATTAATTTTGAGATTAATTATTCATTAATGATCTTAAAATATTGCAAAAATATTGCAAGAATATTATAAAAATATTGCTGAATTATAATTGAATCCATAATTAATACATTAATTATATTATTCAAAATCACATATCTTCTAAAGATTGATTAATTGATCATATTTTCCAAGTTTAAAAAAATATAAAATTAAAGAAATTTATGTTATTATGATAATATTTAGTTTCTCTAAGTAAAATTAAGTTCTAGCAAGACTATTAAATTCTCTTCAAAATTTCTTTGATTTCTTTATTTTTTATATGTAGTAGGTTATTATAAGTAATTCATTAGAAGTTATATGCTTTCTCAAGTCCATATTTTTCTAATAGTTGGTAAATTTATTTTTCAAGAAGGAAGTATCTTCTGATTAAAGTAACTTCTTTTGACTGAGTTATTTTTCTTTATAATTCTATTAATTTTTAAGAGTATTGTCTAGATATTTCTTTAAGTAATTATCTAAAGTAATAATATCTAATAAATTGTAATTTATCAGATTGATTATCATGATTTTCAAACAAGTCATTAAAAATTATCTGAACTCTTGTCTTTTAGCTTTGATCAGATTGAAATTGATAAGTAACATTTATTATTATTACTATTCTTGAAATTTCAGTATTGATTATATTCACAAATCATTTTACTCTAGTACTACTCTATGAATTATTTATTAATGTTGATACTTTTTCTATTATTAGTTCTGGTTCTGATTGTATTTCCAAAGACATACTGATATTAAGTTATCTTCTAGTAATAAGATCATATATCACTTTTTGATTACTATTATTAAGTATTAACTAATCTTCTCAAATTTATAAAGTTCTACTAAATTCTTTATCTTTTAATTATTGATGAAGGGTTAGAATATTCTGAATAAAATCAAGATTATTTAAAAGAGTATTTATTTTTAAAGAATTAAATACTAACAAGAAATTCAGTTATTTAATAAGAATGTTAAAATAATTAAAAGTGATAAAAATTTAAAGAAAATATCAAAGTAAAAGTCTTATATTTATAAAATGAAATTTTTAATAAGTGATCAGTATGTACACATATATGTATTACTAAATAAAGTTCATATAAATTAAGGGATAAATAAATAAATATCATAAGACTAAAAATTTATTCTTCATTTTCTTCTTCTGTTATTAGTATTTTTATGTATTTAATAATTATTCTTGACTCAAAGTATTCTTGCATAATAGTTAGTTATATTAGTTTTTCAATTTGTAAGCTCTATTATCAAGAGTTTTATGAATGAAAAATCATTCTGTACTTCATTATAACTGAAATTTATTTCTGTAAGTAATATGCTGTTTTATATTATATACTAAAACTTTATTACCAATTTCAAATTGTGTGATTTTTTGTAATTTTGAGTCATATCTTTCTTTCATTTATTATTATTATCTTTTGATTTGATTTTGTATTGTATTAATATTATCTGGTAAGTAATAGATTAAAAGAATATTAAATCTAATATTTCATCTTCTTCATTTTTATTTTCTATTATTAATGATAAGTATTTCAAATTGATAGATAATCAGACATCTCTTTTATAGGTCAAGAAGAAAGATTCATGTTTGATAATGTTATTTCAAAATGTTCTGTATACAAATAATACTAATAGTATGTACACATTCTATTATTTATCTAATACAATATAATATTTCTGAAATATTTTATATAAAGTTCTGTTAAATCATTTTACTATTCTATTAGTCTGTAAGTGATATGATGATAAAAACTTGTATTTAATTTCAAATTGAGTGATGAGTTCTTCAATTACTTGAGCTATAAATTCAATTCCTTGATCAAACTGTAATTTTTTTAGACATTTATATCTATAAATTATTTTTTCAAAAATAAATTTGGTAATTATACTAGCTTCTTTATTTGAAATTGCTTTTGCTTTAGATTATTTTGTGAGAGAATCTATTACTATAGCAATATATTAATTTCTTTTCTTAATTACTTTGCAAGAGTTAAAAAGATTAATTATAATTTTATTAAAAGACTGTCCAACTTTAATAGGATATAAAGATTATTTTGTAATTTATCTATCAGTTCTTTGACAAGTTTTACAAGATCTAACAAAGTTTTTTATATCTATTCCCATTTCATTTCACCAATATCTAATAGCTATTTGTTGATAAGTTCTATCAAATTCAAAGTATCTAGCAAGTAAATCCAAATATATGCTAGTTATTACTATAATTTTATTTTCTTTTAGTACTCAAAGTAATGTGATAGATTTTTTTCTTCTATTCTTTTTATAAAATACTTCATTAATAATTAAAAAGTATTTTGATTGCTAATAAATTTTCTTTTATTATTCTTCAATATATCCTATAGGATAACTTTTATTTTTTAGATATCTTATTAAGTTATAGTATGTTATTAAATTTATTGTGTTAAGTTAATTAGATTTGAATAATCAATTTAATTAGTTATCCAGTAAAAATTATTTTAATTAGTTAATTAATTAAATGAGTTTGATGTTTTATTTCTGCAAATATATTCTTGAGAGTATATTCACATTTTGATTGGTCTTTTCAGCTCTATAGATAATAATAAAGTTATATTCTATCATGATCATTATTCATCTTGAGATTTGGAATTCAAATTAACTTATTTAGTAAATAGCTAACAAAATATATTATGATCAGTAATAATTTTAAAAAGAGATCCAAAAAGATAATATCAAAATTGTCTAATAGCCCAGATTACAGCTAGAGCTTCTTTTTCAGTTACACTATAAATCTTTTTTACTGATTTAAGTGAAATACTTGCATAGGCTACCACTCATTCTCTTTCTTTATCATCTTTTTGTGATAATATTATATCAAGTTCAGAGTCAGAAGCATTAGTATAATGATAGAATTTCTTGGTAAAATCAGAATATATTAAAATCAGAATAAAGATAAGTTTTTCTTTTAAAATCTGAAATGCATTCTCTTGATCTATAGTTCAAATAAAAATAATATTATTCTTTAAAAGTTTAAATAGTAATACTACTATCTGTGAGAATTCTTTGACAAATTTTCTGTAATATTCAGCTAGTCCTAAGAATGATCTAAGCTTCTTGATATTTATTAAAGTAGGAAACTCTTGAATTTATTAAATAGTTGAGAGATCTGGTAAAATTCCATTTTAAGTTATAATATATTCTAGAAAGGGTAAGTTATCTCAAGTAAAGTTATATTTTTCCAAGTTAAGTTTTAATTAATTTGTTAAAAAACTTTTTGTAGATATTTCAAGTATTCTTCTCAAGTTTTTAAGTATATATTTATATTATTAATATAAACTATGACAAATTTTCAATTATAATTTTCAAGTATGCTATCTATAGCTTATTGAAAAGTTGCTGATACATTACAAAATTCAAAAGATATAACTTTAAATTTATATAATCCTTCTCTTAAAATAAAGGTTATCTTTTCAATACTAGATGATTATATTTTAATTTGTCAGTAACCAGATATAAGATCTATAAATAAAAACTATTTTGCATCTTCAAGATTATCTATCATTTTATCAATTTATGATAAAGAATAAGTATTTTTTTTGATGAGTGTATTGAGTTTTTTGTAATCAACACAAAATTATTTCTTATCATTTTTTTTGTTATTACTATAATAGATAAGATTCAGAGGCTATTGGATTTTTGGATAATATTTACATCTAATATTTATTGAATTTTATTATGAATAAATTCTTAATTAGGTATGGTTGCTCTGTAAGCCTTTTGATAAACAGACTTTTCATTTCCAATATCAATTAAATGTTGAATAATACTAGTTTATTCAAGTTTATTTAGTTCTGATGCAAAAATATCTTTATATAACTATAATAAATTATGTAAGGTATCTTGTTATCTAAGTGTTAATTCTCATTGTTCAACTACTTTTGTGATTTCTTTTTTGTTTAGAAAGTACACTTCTATTTTATTCTTTTCAGTTAATCTAAATTCTTGAGTTTTATGAGATGATTCTTTTAACTCTTCTCTAATATTTATAGATATCATTTCTTTAATTAGAATAAGTTGTAAAAAAATTACTTAGACAATTCATTTATTAGATTAGATTTTATAAGATTTATTAGAATTGTTATGCAAAAGAACTTCAATATTTCTAGTATATCTAGCATTAATAGTTTCTTCTTTAATTTTAATTCCTTTCTTGACTAGTAATAATCAAGATATTAGTTGACAAATAATTCCTATAGAAACTTCAATTATCAAATAAAGATTAATCATAATTATTTGATGAAATTGAACATGAATTACTTCTTTTTCAGAATATCTAAGATCAAAACCTGCATCATATTCATGAGCTCATTCAGGTATTTTTTCTTTATTATCATTATAAATTTTGATTATTAAATTTGCTAACTATTCTTTGAGTTATTCTTTTTCTTCTATTTCATCTTTATAGTTTCTAGTTACTATATAATATTCATTTAAGATTTTTTCAATAGAATCATAATTACTATCTTCAGTTTTCTCTTCTTTTTCTGGTTCTGGATATTTTTCTTCTAGTAGTTCTTTAATTTATTCAGATTATACACAATCTTTACAAGTATCTGAATCACAAGAAATTAAATATTTATTATAGAGCTTCACATTGATATATTCTAATTGAGCTAGTTGTTTTTTCAGAAAGGAGATAGTTATTGATAGATAATCAGAAAGATTTCTTGAACTGATACTTCTTCAGAATCATTATAAGTAATATATTACATCTCTTTTTCTTCATCATACTCAATAATAAATTGAATGAGTATTACTTTTTTAATTTTGTTATATTATTAATAAATATTTAATAAGTTACCATTACTTCTCAATTTTCTAATAGTACTATTATTTTTTTACCAATCATCATGATTAAATATATATATGCATTACTCAGTATAATAATAAAAATATTTAATATTATTATATCTTTAGATTACTTCAAGAAAGTGTCTAGCTTCATCTTGAAGTTCACAGTAGTTACAGACTGGTAAATTAAGTTATTGTTAGATAAAGTAATCAGTACAGTATTACTTTTCAGATTTATTTCCATCTCTTGCTTCTGAAATAGTTTTGCTATCCATAAAGTATTTACAATGTGAACATTTAACTATTCTTTCTTCTAGCTTTAATTTTCATAAGATTTCACTTCTAGAAAAGAATCTTTCTTCTGTAATTAATATCTTCTTTAATTCTCTAATATGTTCTACTTCTAATCACCAGTCTTTAGTTTCATTTTAAGCTAAAATTATTGAAAGATTATTTGGTATATTCATTTTGATATTAATCTAAATAACTAAATCATCAAAATATTGAGAATATTTGTGTTTGAATATTGGTAATTTGTGATAACATCAATATTTAGCCATAGGTTCTTTTCAGTCAAAAGTTTATTGAGAACTTTGATAGTGAGTTTGTTAAAATCTTCTTTTTAATTTTGAGTATTCTTTCTAGGTGAGAGTTGTATTCTTGATTTGTATTTCTTCTTCAAAGATTTTAGAAAGAAATAACTTTATTTCTTTATAAATCACTATTCTAGCCATTTTATCTTTGGTTTTATCATCAGCTATAATATTATAAATCTTATTTTTGAATTCAAGAGAATAATAATATTAGTTTAAAATTTTTTGTTATCTTAATTTGATTGCTATTTTAAATAAATAAGATAAATATTGAGCAGAATTTCCAAAGAAAATAATTATTGATTTCTCTGAAAATATATTTTCTGATTTGTCACTAGAATTCTAATTTTGATAGTAATAAAATTATTATTTTTCTTAATATATAAATGTAATTCTTGTATTAAATCTTGTTTAATGATTTGGTTTTTATCAATTTTATCATCCTATTCTAACTTAGATATTTCAGTTTGTAATAAAGATAACTTAATTAAAATCACATGACTTTGATTATTTCTCAAGAGAATAGTTTTTATATTATTATTAACTTGGAATTATGACTTTATATCTCTAAATATAATTTCATGAAATTATGATAAGTCTTGAACTGGATTTCTAGTTGATTTATGCTAAAGCTTTTTTCTTTATTTTTATTTCTTATCTCATTACTAACCTGTTTCTTATATATTAAATTCACAAATTCATCAATCACTCTATTTTCTAATAATACAAACTTAGTTTTTAACTAATTTATATTAATACTATATTTCTTATTAGAGTGATTCTTGATAGGTGACAAAGAAGATAATTAAAATATTACTAGTAATAATAAACTGGCTAGAGCTTGCAATATAATTTGATTTTGTTTCTTAATTTTATCAACGGTTTATTCTAGTTTCATAATTTTGACTAATAACTTAGTAATGATATATATTTATAGATAGTCATATGATTTTTTTCTCACCAGCCTTAACTTTCATTGAATAATATATTAGTAGTGCAAAATTATACTTATTCTAATTAAATATATTTACTTAAGTTATATATAATCTTCATTCAAAATAATTTACATTATTTTATAAAAGTCTTCTATAAATAATTATATGATAATGATATTAAATATAAAATTAATAAAAAAGTATGGTGCTAGTATAATTATACTATTATTAATATTGTAAATATTTATATATAATAATATCATTTATCAAATTATCAAATTTATTAGTCTATATAAGTCTTTAATTTAATTAAAAGACAAGTCTTGAATTATATGAAATATTCTAAGTTTGCTATTATAATCTAGCTATCAAAACTGCTTGGCAAGTCTTTGTTTCAGTTACTAATGTATAAGTTAATTTCTTGTACTCATTATAAAAATTATCATTTTGAATATTATCTGAAATAATAGTTATTAAAGACTTAAATATTTTTCTGTCTTCTTCTAGTCTGGCTAATCTCAATTCTATTAATTTATTATGAGTAAAAATACTTAATTCTAAGCTATCATCTTTATCCATAGGAATCTCTATTTTCTTTAACAAACTTTGACTTGTCTCAGATCAAAATCTGTTGATAGGATTAATTCATATACATATTTTATCAAACTAGATAAATAGATAGTCATATTTTCAGTTTGTTGTTATATATTAAGAGAATATTAGATCTCTATCTATATATGCTTTAATAAGATATTTACATAATATGTAAATATTATTGATAAATACAGGATATGAGCAAATCTATTTATCAATATTTATTAAATATCTGTTGTCAGATTCAATATTTATATTTAATACTTTTCTTTATTCATTTTTAAATACTTCTTATCATGATGGATTTGCCTAATTATTATTGAATTTTTTCCAAGTGCTTATTTGATTAGAAAGTAGTTTTTTTATTAGGATTTGTATTAGATGATCTAAATGTGATTGATTATAAGTATATTTATAATTATACTTAAGAATCTGTTAATATAATTCAATAAGCATTATTGTTTGTGCTAGTAAACTTGTACTTGAAAATAATGCACATGCAAAGAGATTCCAATTCACTCTATTATATCAGTTAATCTATAAGTATGCCTATAAATAAATAAAAGTTCTTTCCTGATAATATGTATATACTTTTATAATACTTTTATGATAGATTTCTATTGAAATAAAGAATATTTCTTTGTTAATTGGTATCAGTAGGTATAATAATAAATGTTTTTTAACCATGTTCAGGATCTTTTTTATGTTTTCTTCTGAATATAAGTCATGTTCACATTCTTTGGATATTCATGATATATTAATAAAACTGAATTGTATATTAGCTTTATTTGCTCTTTATGTTATATATTAACTTAATTTATGTTTACTTTCTCTTAGTTTATGATTAATTACTTGTTTAATATGTCATAAATAAAGCTGAATATTTGCTCTTTGTGATCAAGCCTTATTTATTACTGTAATTTGATCCATATTCTTATCTACAAGAATAAATATTGGTAAGATACCCTTTGTTCTTAATGCTAAGAGGAATTCTGTGAGAACTCTTGAGTTAATTCTATTTCTAGGATCTTGAAGACAGTTTGCAGGAGTAGTAAAAGTATCAATATATAGATATATAAGAGAAATACCATATCTATCATAATTGATCAATACAGCAAAGAGCTCAAATTTTTTCTGATTTATTTTATATGTTAAATCTATGATAAATTTATTAATATTATCTCTCAATATATAGAAATTAAATGATATAAGAAATTCAAGTGCTTATATAAAGTTATTTTCAAAATATAACAAGATTTTATATTCTTCATCAATCAGTTCAGATTACTTCAAAAAGTTTAGAGATGATAAGAATTGGTTTGATGCATTTATAATATATTATTAAGAAGCAAATTTTGATATCTTATAATAGATTTAATAATAGGTATATATTTTTGAGTTAATATGTTATTCTTCATAGAGTCTCTTATAAACTTTGACTTTTCAAAAATTATATCTTAAATTATTAGATATCTACTTTATAACTTGTTCAGAAATTTTACTTTTATAGTAGATAGGATGTTTATAAATTATTTGATGACAAATTATTACTTTTATATGATATATATTAATATTAATATTAGTTACAATCTTGCCTTCACATACATATTGGTTAATTAGAGATCTTGCTTTACTTATTCTTTTTGCTAATTAACTATCTGAATATATAAGCTTTCAATATATTCTTTAAATATAATTAAGATATATTATTACTTATTCAGAATTCTTTTTATAAAGATATATTTTTCTAATTTCCTAATAATAGTGAGATTTGACTTTGATTGATAAGAGAAAGTAATATATTATATTATGTACTCTGTCTTCTTCAGTATTACTTTAATCATTAATTAATACTTGTAAATGATTAAGTAATTCATTATCAAATTTAAAGATCCCTAAAAAGTTTACTTCTTCATTTTATTAATGTTTACAAAATATATAATTACTAGCTCCTCTAGTTTAGCAAGCTTATACAAAATATCATTATTATTATTATGAATTTCTTCCATATTAACAGTATTATTGGCATAATATTCAGATTAATTTGAAATTCTTATGTTATATCAGATTCAGATCTTTTATTTTTCTTTTTTTCTGAATAATCATTATATATTGATTATTCTTTTTCATTATCTCTATAAAATCAAACAAATTTATTAAGTATCTTATACTTTAAGTAATGGGAATATAATTTGTATTGAATAACATGGATGATATCAATAGTTTAATTTGAAGATGTTATTTTATTATTAAATAAGTAAGATAAGTTTATGACTGAAGATTGTGATAGACAGTAACTAATATTAAGAATTCAATTTTCTTGATTTTCATTACAGATTTCAGATGATAAAAATTAATTCAGTTCTTTTTATAATAGTCTAACAAATAAACTAGCAATACAAGACTATTTTGTGCTATAAAATTTCCAGACTCTGCTAATTTCAAATATTACTTTAATGCTTTTTGTTTATCTTTGATTATTTTTTTTTCATTTTTATAATAAAGAGCAAAGAACATAGCAATAAAATTCATCTTTGATATAAGACAAGAACTAATTACAAGAATAAATTACTGATTTCAAATACCACTCTAATGCTTTTTATTTATTTTTAATTATTTTTTTTCTATTTTCATAATAAAGAGCAAAGAATATAGCAATAAAATTTGATCTTTAATACAAAATAAGAGCTAATTATAAGGATAAATGTTAAATATATAGATAAAGAATACTCTAATAAAGTTTGACTTAATATTTATAATAGGATGACAGACTTATCTCAAATAGCAGATAAAGTTATTATACAAATCAAATTGCTCATTATATCTGGATATAAATAAAGTATAATGTTAGTTACAAGAATAGTATAGTTTATTAAAGATAGTATAGACCCTTATACTATTTGAAATAAAGTCATATATCACAAAATTATTCTGGAAATTAGGAAAATAAATATATTTAGATGATTAGTTAAAGTCTGATAAATATGTGATTTTGTTATATTATATTTATAGCTGAAATTACTTCAGAAGAGATTTGGCAGTACAGTTAGAAAATCAATTTTCTGACTGCATGATATGTATATCAAAATAATCTTGACTTGTTAACTATTACTTGCTTGCTTGCTATTAGTACTTTACATTTGTTTAGAAAGAACTTTGAAAAGATTTTGATTATAAACTCAGACTATATTATTTATTTGTAATTTTATTTTTGCTGGTATGAACTATGATGGTAAATAAGAGAGGGTGATTAGACTAATTTTATCAGTTAGTCTAAGTTCTATAATGATATTTACAGATATTATTCAATATAAACATTTTCAAAGATAATTATAAGGCAGAGTAAAGAAGATTTCATATATTAATTATTAACTAATCTATTCTTTTTATTCTTGTATTTTTTCTAGCTAAAAGTCTTAAACTTGGATTAATCAAATTATTCAATCAATAATACATTTTATCTTTTCTGAATTAAAGAATCTAATCCAAATCATCATCTTTTCTGGTGGAAAGAGTCTAACTAACATATTAGAATTATGATTTTGCAAGATTTTTACAAGTATTTTTCTTGGAGAAAAGATTTTATATACAATTTTATTTCTATTCTTTTTTTTAAAGGTCTAAGAGCTATTCACTTTATATATTTTTGTTATCTTTTGCTATATTAAAAGTGATACTATTCTAATTCTATATAATTTCTTTATTATATTAATAGGTGAGTAGCAATAAAGAATAGCTAAAGAAAGAGTGATGTGGTCTATTATATTAAAGAATGTGAATAATTGTGCTGAAAAATGCTGGAAGAATAGTGAAAATTATTATGATATATATATATATATTATTAATAATGTATATTAGAAAATGCAGAAAAATAAGAGAGAAACTATTATGATCTATAATATTGATAATGTATACTAGAAAATGCAAAAAACTAAGAGACATAACATGATCTCATATGCTGAAGAATGCTATAAAAAAGAGGTATAAACATAGTTATAAATATAATACTAAAGGATGCTGAAAAATAGGAAGCTGGAAATTATATAATATTGTGAAATATTTTGCAATTAAATGATTCCCTTCATGAAATTTAAAATTATGAATTTTAATAAAATAATGGTAATAGTATATAGAAAGAAGGGATTCCTAGCAAAAAATATATGAAAATAAAAATTCAGCTAGCAGATTTGTGTTCTGCAAAGATTAAAATATCCTGATTTGTTGCTAAAAAAAAGTATGAGTTGAATGATATAATAACTTGCCTGATTATATATTTGGATTATATATATTATTTAATGAAAAAATTTATTATCTAATCTCACAATTAAGAATTCAATTAATTAAATATGGGAATCTTGAACAGCATGATTTTTACTGAAATAATATAATGAATTTAGTACTCAATTAATAATATGATTCCTACTATAATAATATAATGAATTTAGTACTTAATTAATATTATGATAAATAATCATTTATATAAAATTAATAAAATTAAACTTAAATAATATTAATTTAAAATGGATTTTAAACTAACTCTTAATTTTTCAATAAATATAACTATTTGTTTAGTATCTCCTCTCTCTTCAACTCTCCAATATAGGTCACATATTCTTTTTATCAACTCATTTATAATCTGTTATTGACTTTTGACTGCTCTCTCAGCTTTAGTTTTCTCATATGTTACAATTTTTACTGGCTTCTAATTTTTATACATCTCAAATCTATATTCTTTGAATATTTATTGAAAGTACTAGTAGTTAATAGTTTTCTAGCACTATATATATGCTCATGAAAAATATGTTGGCAGGATAATTGATATTGACAGAAGAAGAGATAATGATAATGAGATGATAATAATTCTGATATCACTTTTCCTTTTTGTATTCTTTTTTTAATGACACAAGCTTTGTTAATGATTATTTACAAGATAAGAAAGAGAAATTTATGAACTTCATCAAGAATCTCATAATTGATATCAATGACCAAGATCTTCTTAATATAGAATCCAAAAGCTACATACTTCAAATCTGAATGCTTCTTCATATTAAGTAAAACAACATTATGGTATGCATCTAATAGAAAGATAAATTAGTTCTTTCAAAGAAAACTAGTAATACAATCATGTAATAAAAGAAAACTAGCACAATCACATAATAAATAAAGATTAAACTAGTGATGCAATCTCATAATGAATAAAAAAAAGTAAATAATTATATTAAGAAGAAACTTATACTTACTAACTAAATCATGTAGAAGAGATATATTTCATTTTAATTTGCTATGATATGATTCTAATAAATTTATAGTAGTTACTTGTAAAAGAAGAGGAGAATTTTGATAGATCCAAAGAGCTCACTAATTTGTATTATGCACATAATATCTTGTGATATATTGCTAAATAATAGAAATCAGACAATTATTGATTACTTATTGAACAAGCTTCTCACAACTGATTTTTATTATTTTGTGTATTGCTTGTATTATTTTATCATGAGTTTTTATATGATAAATTTTTTTTATTCAAGTTCTCATGATATATACAATACAGAAGAAAATATCATATTCTAAAGAAAAAACTATCATAATTCTGTGACTTTCATATTACTCTGATTGGCAAGAAAGTATTGAGACTTTCAAAAGTATATAAATTATTGAATTATTTTTAGAGCTTCTACTATTATATTACTATCTTCATTACTAACAAAAAAGTGGATGCTCACATTTCAACACTCATACCCATTATGAATATATAAAATAAATAAATACCAATCATATTTATTTATTTTATGTATGAAATTAATCAGTATCAACCAATCATGATACTAAAGTTTTTTTAGTTAGTTGGAATGTACAAAAATGAAATCTTGAGATTGCTAAGAAGTTTGATAACATTCAACTTGATATTCTTTTTTTTTAGAAAAAAAATCACTTCATTGATTTCAAGCTTGAGATTAATATTATCCAGAAGATATAAATTATGAAATTGATGAATTTTGTATTTTATATTTACAATTTCCTTTAGTCTTAGCTCTTTTATACTTGAACTGAGATCTAATTTTTCTGATGCATATTCTCTAATAGCACTAATGATAAATGATAATGAGTAGTTTTTAATCATTTCATTTTCAATTAAAATTCAAACAGTTTCTGATCATTTCAGTTTTTCACTCTCCTCTAATGAATGTGAATGATCAGATAAGTTATTATATCATTTAACTTACACTTTTTTTTAGTAACAAATCAAGATACTTTAATCTTTGCAGAACACAGATCTGCTAGCCAAATTTTCATTTTTCTATATTTTTTACTAGAAATCTCTTCTTTCCATATACTTGATTAGTTGTATTTAATAAAGTAACATGTAAAGATTTTTTATAAGTTACCATTAATGAGGATTCCATAATTAAATCTGATCCATATATTTGAGACTAGAGGTCACTATTCATCACCAAATTCATACATTAGAATTTCAAATGGCTAATTGATATTAGAGAGAAGAGAGTATTTTTGATCAAATGATATAAGAGAATTCATTTTTATGTCATGTTTTTTAGTTCTTGAAAAGAATATATTTTTTTAGTATATTATTACATATTTTAAATAAGATACAAAAAAGAATTTTGTCATAGTGCAGTGAGTAGTTGAAAAGTACATAATGAGTAAAAAGGAAAAATACATTAGCAAGTAAAAAGTAATATGAAATGAGAAGAGAAATTTTTTGTCAGTAAATAGTTTTTTTTTGTTCATGCTAGCAAAAACAAAATTACAAATAAATAACATAGTCTGAGTTTATAATCAAAATCTTTTCAGAGTTCTTCCTAAATAAATGTAAAGCACTAACAGCAAGCAAGCAAGCAACAGCTAACAAGTCAAGATTATTTTGATATATGTATCATGCAATCAGAAAATCAATTTTCCGACTGCATTGCCAAATCTCTTCCAAAGTGATTTCAGCCACAAATATCACATGACAAAATCACATGTCTACCAGGCTTTAGCTAACCCCCATATTTGGTTGAGATAAGCATGATTTTGCGTCACCGACACGTCGTCCAATGAGAGTTAAGACTGGTGAGGAAAAAATCATGTGATTGCTCGCAAACGTGCGCCATTACTAAGTTACTAAATTTTGATTTTAAACTCAGCATTTTCTTCTATAATCTGTTTCAGTTTTGAGTTTTCGTGCTTAAGCTCAGCATTCTCGACCACAAGCTTAGCATTCTCTTGTCTGAGTAAATCTAGTTCGGAAGACATGTTTGATATTATGTGTTTTATATATTTGCAGATTTATTTAAATTTGTGACGAAAAAAATATCGCGTCGATTTATCCGGCTGTGCAACGCGACCCAAGCCACAAAAATTAATCAGTCGTACCCCTCTATAAGAACACGATTTTGAGAACCATTTTATTCATACGAAATCAGAAGATCAACGTTTCCCAGGGAAACGATCAGAAAAAATTTTTTATTAAAATAAAGGGACGTATCCCGGGATACATGACGAAGTTTCTATGGGCACTAATATACACGATCATCAACCCGTCTCTTCTGTGAGATTACTTGATGACCTAGGCTTTTTTAATGCCCTCGATTGCTCTCCACCTTGTGAAACTTCCGCCGGTTTCTGCACTTCCTCCAACAACCAGATAATATGAGAAAGAACTTTCTTTACCTTGTCTTCCATGTCAACATCATCATACGCAACGATCACTGGTTTCGATAACTTGAATGCGGGTCGTTCCTGTTCATCTAGCGAGCATTCCATGAAATAAAATTTCTCGGCGTCGGTAACTATCCCAAAAACTTTTCCAACTGTCGGATTCTCTTCTAACTCATTAACCTTGCGTTTACGATTCGACAAGGATGACTCGAGCTGGACCGCACATTGGGCAACTCCCTTGACGAAATTATCCTTCTTAACCTCAGTGACTCCCACAGTTTTTGCCGTTCGACGCAAGTCGATTGCGAAATCAACAGGACCATGTCCATTCGGACCAGAAAGATTTTTTTGAGGGCGGACCTCGAATACACCTTTGAAATTATTCGCTCCAGCAAGCAGGTATGAATAGACGTATATAGATTTCGTGGCTTCGATTGATATCAGATTTATTGGAGTGATGTTGAGTCGTGAATTTAACTCTAGCATGAGGTTTTTAAACACTTCTTGCGATGGTTCGATACTACCATACGAAAAAGGTGGGAACACTGCTAATGTCGGATCTTCTGTTTCGGCGCTAAGACTGAAAAGCTGACACACTGAACCAAGAGTCCAATCTGAGAACGCTTTTGAGGGAGTCTCTATGAAGACGGTAAACTTAAGGTTATTCTTTGATACCAGCAACTGGAGCATTTCACGCAATGCTTGGTCGTTTCGAGGTGAGTATTTTCCGCTGTCACACACAACGTTGAACACAGCACCATCATTTTCAAGAGCCGGTGTTTGGTATACTGCACGTATGGAATCTTTGAAAGCTTCAAGGGTTGCATGCTCGATATTCACCGTCCACTTGAATGACCTCACCCATTTCGGACTTACGATAACATCGAACTCTACAACACAACAACTGATTAGTAAAAAATCTTTTTTTCAGAATATAATCTGATCGTTCCCTGAGGGAACGGTTTTTTTTGCCAAGATATTTTATACAGATATGTACCACGAACAGACTTATTGAGCTGTGCTCGCAACAAGGCGAGTTGTTCAAGTAATTCCTGTTCACGGCTCGACGTGGTGGTGGACTCTGGCGATTCGACTATGACATGGATATGTCTCTTGGGTGGCTTCTCGGACCAGTAATCCTCTACATCTCGGGTTGCAAGGAGTTCGTCTTGCAATGCGGGGTTGGCCAACTCGGAATCGCGATCGTCAGGAATTTCCACCTTCCATAACTTGATGTCTTTGGCTTTGACAACGTCAGAAACATCTATCTCCTCTCGTATAACTTTTTTGAGGTGGCTTACTAACTTGCCACTATCAATATCAACAGCGAACGCATTCGCGGGTAAGTTTCCTTTAACCAAGCAGACCAAAGTAATAGACATTTTGAGTTATATATGTATTCGGTTTCACAATGCCATGTACTACGTTACTTTTCGGCAGAAAATTTTCCGGGTGAATGCAATCAGCTAGGTCACACGATTATGCATGGAGAAGTTCGATTTTCTTCTGTGATCGATTATCTGTATTACGCAATCAATTTCCAGGCATATCATTAACAAAAAAATATATAACCAAACATTTGAAGAATCATGATTCGGAGAATCGCCTATGGCCTGCTCTGCAATAAATTTTATTACTTTTTCAGATGTATTAACATCCTGCTTCACAAATTTCTCTTCTTATTTATAGGTTTTACTTGAGATGGCTGACTATCTTCAACATCAGGCATACTATGATCACTATTATTTCATGATGTAGTTATCTTAAGGTTTGAGATCATATTTGCCAACTCAGATGAAGATGAGTATGTCATATTATTTAAATTTCTACCTGTGTTATTTATATTATTTGTATTATCTTGATTGGTAATTTTATCTCTTTTGCTAGAAGTTTTTCAGGTTAAAGATGCAGATCGATCTCTTTGATCAGTAAGAGATTCATGATGTCTTCTATTTAGTATCAATGAAATCTCCTTGATGAATGGTACTGGTATTATATTTTCTATATCTCTATTTCACCTATAATTTGAAGTATTAATATTGGTAAATTTGATAGATATCAGATCAGTAATGATCAATAAATATGCTAATTATTACTGATTTTTTGATTATACTGATCCAAAATTTGCACAGAACTCTGAAAATAGAAATTTTGGAGAAGTGTAACCTGAAGAAACTGTAATAATTAGCATAATTACAGATTGTTACAGTTCTTTGAACAGAAATTAAATAAATAAATGATAAAAGATCAATTATATGCATTATCATTTATTTTTTTTCTTTGAAGTTTATTACAGATATAAATTTGACTTTAAAATTCTTTGTCCATTAGTTTTTCAAAACATATATTTATTTAACAAAAAAGATTTTTTTTTGTCAAATCTTGACATAATATATACCTCTTATTTTATAGATTCTATTGGAATTATATTATACTCTTTGGTATAGTATAGATGAAGGCAATTATACTTTTCTAGTTTATTTGACACAATATTATATCAACAAATCATAGCAAGGTTATATGAGTTCTTTACTGATTCTTGAAAAAACTATAGAAAGAGTAATATCTTTTGAAAGGAAATGTGAAGGTTAATTCATTCAAAATTGCTAAATTTGAAATTATATTTTACTATTCTTCAAGTTGTATTTATCTTTCCATATCAAGCATCTTTATCTGATCTATAATAGCTTTGATCTTCAGCTGAAGTTATTGCAATATTACTGAATTACTCTTTGTCATGAAAATTTCTAGATATTCTCAGAATTTTGCTACTTTCTAAATAAATCACATCATAAACTTTTATACAAAAGTCTTCACTTTCAGACTCTTGTGATGATGTATCAAGAAATGTATCTAATATAGTAATTATATATAATAATCTTTCAATAAAGTTTGGATATAATAAACTCTCCAAATTCTTTAATGAAACTACTTTTACTTCAATAGTATTCAAAGATAATTTTCATAATATCTTGCTAAATCCTATAGTTTTATGATAAACTATCTTACTTGTCATTAGAGTTAATTCTTTATACTTCATCTGTAAGTATAATTTAGAATTTATAATAAATTAATCATAATTGACATACTTGACTTACTATATTTACTATCTGCTACATGATATTTTTTCTATTTGATAACTGATACAGATTTTTCATATATAATTTGTGAAATATTTTATATATTTTTATCAAGAGATTATTCAAGATACTATATTTATGAATTGTTAAATCATGTGATAACACCAACTATGCAGTTTAGAAAAACTACATTCTGTAGTGAATAGTGATGAGAAGATTCTCTTAAATTCAGTTGACCAGTTGATAATGAGAATCTGTATCCATTTTCAAAGTCTATTATTAGTTCTTCAAAGTTTAATTGATTTTACTTTATTTTATTTCAAATTCTTTTAAATCATTTTTAGTAAATAACTCTCATCTACTCATCATATATATTCTATTGAACTTTGCATAAAGTATACAAAGTTCATTATAGGTTATATCATTTTATATGTCAAAGATATTATCTAATGTGAAAAGAGTGATTTTCATGATATATTGATAGTCTGCAGCTATCATCACTTTTATTTGACCTAATTTATTAAATAGCTTTAACCCAGGAAAGCAAGGAATTTGATGAAGGCAGCTATCAAAGTTATTTAGTAATTCTGTTTCTTCAACTTCCTTTAAAATATCTTGAGTGAAGTTTAATTAGTATTTGAAAAGATCAAGATCAATATGATATATATAATCAGATGCGTAAGCTTCATAAATATTTAAGTTTCTATAATAATTTAATAATTTTAATTTAATTATAACTCAAAATTATTTAAAAATAATTGCATGAGAACTTTCAGAATGTATTTTTAATATTATATATAGAAAAATCCTTGCCTCAATCTTTATTTATAATCTGTTACATATTTTTTGGTGTTCTAAGATTCATATCCTTTGATGTAAGATTCATATTATTGAGATTATTCTGCAGAATCATACAGATATAACATAGTATTTTGCATCTTGCTGATTTATATATTGCGATTACATTATCAGCTTCAAGCATATTCATGAGAAAGACTGAAATATATACTGCAAAAATTACTGATCATCTCTGTACTTCAAAATATAATTTGTTGGATTTTTTTGCTAGAGAACCAAATATAATTTTAAAGAACTTGTGATATACTTTGCATTACAAGTTTTAAAAATCTTTAGTAATTTTTATCATTAAGTCTTGAATTTTGGGCAAAAAATCCAAAAGAACTTTAGCTTCTGATTTATTTCAAAGTCAATTTGGAAAGTTGCCAAGTGTTAAAAATACAGGATGTCCTGATGTCTTGTCAAAATTATTGAAGGTAATGACATTCAAATATAAAATAATTGATAATAGATGATATAATGGAGAAAGTATCTTTTTAGTCTTGTGTTATCAATCATATTTATACTATTCTCCAAATATTCTTATTTCAACTTTATCTTCCTGGTAATTACTTAATATTTACTGATTTATTAATTTTGTTAATGATATTATAGTAATTAAAAACTTATCATCTTCTTCTTTTTTAAAACATCCTATTGGTTAAAATTATCTGTTATTCCTGGTCATTATAGAAGCATTTGGATGACTCAAAAAATTAAATGATAATAGAGAGTAAAAGTGATATTAGAGAAAGTTTCAACAATCTTTTCTTTGAAGTTGATCAAAGATAATTTTATTTGGTTAAGATAATCTTTTCTACTTTTTGTAGATTTGGATAATGGTGATTCTTTCAGATTATCATACTTATTAAAGAATTTAATTATTTTATTCTTAATCTTGTTTGAAATATTATTCTCTATTACCAATTCTATGAAGTTGTAATAAATATTATTAGGCTATTGTGCTAAGCATTCCAGTTTAATTTTTCCTTCAATGGTCTCCAAAACATTATCCAAAGTTGCATCTTGAAGATCTTTAGAATCAAAACTAGTATCTGTATCTACTAGCAGTAATTCTTTAGAACTTTTTTCTGAAATCTCTTTGATAACTTTCACAGATAATATTATTTTTTTAGCAACTTTCACAAATAATATCATTTCTTCTTCAACATTTAGAGATAATATCTTCATTTCATTATGTTTTATCAATATTATCAGAAGAGATGATCTTGTAATTGATATATTTCACAAATCTGCATCATGCTCTGGTCTTTATATTGGCTAAGATGATTATAGTCTTTGCAAGGTATGACCTGTTGATTGAGAAATAGTTTTTCTTTTATGATATATTGTATTGACATATTGTATCAGTCTACTGAAAGTTATAAAATACTATTTGCAAATTTGATAATAATATTTAGCTATTAAATAATGGATTTTTATCAGAAATTAAGTAAATTTATATATTAATTAAAAGGAATAAACTTTGATTTATTTTCAAGTATAGAGATCTTCTTAAATGCATTTCAAAGACTAACTCCTGGACCTCTTGTGATGTATTTAGGAAGATTTTCTGTATTTTAAAGATATTATTATCATCGATAAATAAGTTTTTTCTTCATATAACAAATATTAATAATTTATTAAAGTTATATAGATAATGACTAGCATTATAATATTGATATAATATTGATATAGTATTGATAAGAACAGATAAAATATATTGCAGATTTTTTTTACAGTCTGATAAAATATGATAGTTATAGTAACCTGTTATATAAATAACAGATCACTTCTCTATTTTTCTATTACTTTATTCACTACTACATTTCTTTTTTATTCACTATTATTATTTTTTAATAATCATATCCAAATATTTTCACAAATCATCAAGACAATCTAAGAAATCTTTTAAAGATGGTTCTTTAAAATCAATTAATATAATATTATTCAACATAAAACAACTAGAAATGCAGACTTTCAACCAAATAAAAGATCTATTTAGTCATATAATCACAAAAAGTAGGCAAGATCTTTTAAAGTTTTTTTATAACTGCAAAGATTATAAGAATTTCCTAATTAAATTTCTTAATCTTACTTTAATAGATCCAAAATCTTGATAATCAATTCCATCTTCTCTTATACCTGTTACTTTATCTTTGCAATCTATTTTTTTGTTTGCTATTTCATTTGCTATTTTACCTGTTACTTCACCTGCTACTTTATCTACTGCTTCATCTGCTACTTCATCTTTATCAGATTAGTAAACTGATATCTGCAAAAAACTATATAGAGATATTATAAATAAATATTTTTACTAATTTCTTTCTATTACATATAATAGATGATAAAAATAAGCATAAAGAAATCATAAATCTTACTGTGATTTCTTCTCTTTCACCATTTTATTCTTCTACACATCAATTTGCTCTATCTAATTATTCATTATTTAGTAATGACATGAAGATTAATAATATTAGATATTCTTTATCACTAACTCAATTTCCACCTACTTAAGTATCAAATAATGAAAGATTTTTAATCTATGAAGAATTTGAGCATATAATAAATATTCTAAACAAAAAATTGATAGTATATATTGTTTTTGTTAATTTTTAGATGATCAAGTATAAGAACAAATTAAATTAATTAAAAAATTAGTTACTATCGACAAACTATCCAAAATATTCTGGAAGATACTTATCTTTAATTATTTTCAAAGTCAAAAATTAATCTACAAGATCTACTAAAGTTCTTTTTTCTATTATTCTATATAACAAACATACAAGAAGATAGTTAAGAAGTTGATTTCTACAATTCTCTTTCTAACTCTCAAGGAATATTAACAAATATTAGAAAAATATTTGATAAAAAATGCTGAAGATTATATTAATAGTCTGGATCATAATATGTGGATATCTATATTTATGAAGAAATATGTTTATCAGGTTTATTGTAAATTATATAAATCTATAAATTTTTTACTAATTATTTTTGTTTGATAATTTTAGATAAGAGCAAAATGCTGTAGTAAATGTAATAATTACACTTCTGCTATCTAAAATACTATCTTTTCAATATTTAGCAAAGAGAAGTTAATAAGAGTTAATAATAATACATCTGCCATTCACCTTGCCAAGTGAAAGAGAAGTGAGAAAATGCAAACTACATATAAAAATCTCTTCTAAAATAATAAATTGCTTATAAATATCAGTTACATGGTATTTAAGAAATATAAAGAGAAAGCATTGCTATTGATATATTGCGTATTTATCCTAGCCATCTGTAATATTCTTCTCAGTCCATCAAGTTCAGGAATCAAATATAAAGATAGGTTGGTAGCAAGATATGTATACGTATTTATAGTAAGTAATACTTTGAATTTGCTTAAAGTTTATATTAAAAATTATTTATATAATAGATATTTAGTGAACTGTGGAAAATAATTAGCTAGCAATATCAGAAATGATGACAGAGATAGCAGAAAAAGAAATTGAAGAGGCAGAGCAAGTAATAAAGAAAAAATGCCAAAAGTCACAGGCTAAGAATATGGTTAAAGAAGATGATAATGAGAAAGATGATGATTATGATAATTTTATAAGTTTCTTTAATACTCTTTGCAATTTATTTCTTTGAAGTCTTTAAAAAAACTAATTTTTTATTTAAAAGATTACCAACTTAGATCATGAATTTATATAATATAGTTTTCTTTAAATTTGTATTTTATTATATATATATAGAATTTATAATAAAATAAATATCTTTATTATTATTTAATCTATGAATTCTACAGTTACTTGAAATTACTACTACTACAGTTACTTGAAATTGCTACTATTACTTAAAACTGATATTATGAAGTTTTGTGCAGAATTTTAAAAAAAAATTAAAAAATTTGCGCAGATCTATATTTTATTACAGATCTGTGCAAATTTTTTAATTTTTTTTCTTTACCAATTATCACTAGATTCAAAGTTTTGCACAGATTTTGGACCTGAAGATTTGCGTAAAACTATACCCTCAAAAATTTTCTGATAAATAATATGAATTCTATCAAATTTATCTTCGGATCTTTCCCAAAAATATGTATAAAATTCATTAAAGTATTATATATCTAATTGATTTTTTCATGCTCTATAACTACTTGCTATATATTTACATATTACCTAGGGATAAAGATCCTAAATTTTATTAATAATGAGCTAAATAAAAAATTAATACTTTATCATGTAAACTTATATTATAACTCTAAATAAGATTTGAAAATTTTTCTTTATAATAATAATTAGTAAAATTAATATTATATTCTTAATTGATTTTTTTTGTAATACTATGCCAAAATGTATTTTAATTTCTTCTGTGATTATAATACTCTATATTTCTATTTCTTTATTCTTTAATTAGAGTATTTATATATGTATCTGTCTATTCTATCATTTTCAATCAGAGTTTTATTAGAGTTCAACCCATATTTATATTTTATTATATATTCATTATGAGAATTTATAATTAGACTTCAATCAGAGTTTATACTATTTTCATTTTGTATCACTCAAAAAAATTATTATAATCAAACTTGAATTGATATTATATTCAAATTTTTATATAATTAATATTAACTGAATTTATATATTTCAGATTTAAACATCTTAGATTTATTAATCTCAAACTAGATAATTCTAAATAGTGAATATCATATATTTTTATCATCAGAAAATTAAATCATATACTTGTAATACATCTAAAATAGATTACATATCTAAAATAGATTATGCAATAATTATTTCAAATATAAATTTATTTACACACCTGAAATAGATTCACGTGTTAAAAATAAATCATATTATATCTGCAGTATATGAGTAATTATATATAAATAAATTCTTTAGAATCAATTCTAAACTATTGCAGAGCAAACTATAGATAATGAATTAGAGATTTGAGACTTTGTTTTTGGATCTATAATTCTAATTATAATCCAGATTTAAAGAAGTAAATCTTTAAATTCATATATATCTCTTCTATTCTTATATATTTTACTTGCAAAATATAACAATTATAATACTCTCAAAGAGATGGTTCAAGAATCCAGATTTTATAAAACATTCTTTAAGTATCTTACTAAAATTAAATCATATTATTCTAGAATATATAGTTAATAAAATCTAATAGATCTAAAATTCCTAAATACTATATAAATCACATAATTTCTAGTTATCTTGTAATCACTTTTAGCAAAAATACTATATATAATACATTAAATCACTTAATTATTAAATATAATTTATATAGATAAATACTCAGTTTTGAGTAATACTAAATGGAGAGATAACTATTAATTTCCAGTAATCTATAAAGGTAAAACTCAATCTGATTAGATGAAATGAATCTGAAATTAGTTGATGAATTATAAAAATAATAATTATTTGATTGATGATAAAAAGTAATATCTTATTATCAAAAAGATGATGTATTTATATGAAGATGATCTTGATCATGCTGTTAAAATAAATATAACAATATGTTATAATTGTGATCAATTTATTTATGTTGATAAAAGAGTAGAATATGAATTATATCATAATTATAAGATAGAGAAATATTAGTATACAAATTATACTGGAAATAGATATTATAATATAAGTTTTAAAGAGTATATGGAGCTTAAACAAAAACCAGAAGCCAAATGTGATATTTTCACAAGATTATCTATTCATTATTATAAATTACAAATAGAAAATTTTATCAATAGAGTTAAATATATTCAAGAAATAGCAAAAAAATCTAAGTTATAAATATCATAGCATAAAAATGGCTCAAATATATATATCATTCTGATGGTATGACAGCTGAAGAATTAGCATTATATTACCAATTATTATAGATAATTAGAATAAAAATGTGATAAGTTAATAATGTATAATATATATATTATCTATTTGATTAATATGTCTATTTATTATATAACTTATTCATATATTTTAAATAAAATTATCTGAGATAGTTCTGAGATTGGTATTTTAAATTTTTATTTACTACTATTTCATAAGAATTAATAGTTATTTTTTTATCTGTATATATTTTATAATTTTTGTATATAAACTTTTTATATGTAAATTAATAATTAATATTTCATCCTGATTATAAATCTATTATAGCAAAACTACTAAAAAGTCTAGTTCAGAGAGCATATCATAAACTTTTATATCACTCTAGGTCTCCTGTTATATCAGAGCAAATTTCTAAAAAATAAGATTGAATTAAGACTTATTTGTATTATATATTAGAGATATATGAAAAAGAATTAAAGTGAAAATATAAAAAACAAATTAAAACTATAGAATCACTTGAAAATTTATCATATATTATTATCATAATAATATAAATTTCTTTAATTTCATAATTTTTCAAACTTGGAAAATTTGACCAATCAATCGATCTTTAAAAAATATATGATTTTGAATAATATAATTGGTGTATCAATTATGGATTCAATCATAATTCAATAATATTTTTGCAATATTCTTGTAATATTTTTGTAATATTTGAAGATTATTAATAAATAATTAGCTCTAAAATCAATAACAATTCATAAATGGTTTAACAATAGTTCAGAAATGCTTCAGAAATGGTTTAACAATAAATTTCATTTATTTTTATTATTTATCTTTTCTTTTTAAAATATCTATCTTATCTTTTCATTTTATTTCATCATTTGTATTATTATTTAACTTATCACATATATCTTATCTCTTATTTTTAC
>CAJVPS010000401.1:0-25587 GCA_910591765.1 Ambispora leptoticha
TAACGATGCAACTCACCCCTTTATTTATGTCGATCACCCCCGATTCCAAACTTTTGTCCAGTGAGTGTACATGTATTCACTACATGTAGTTGTATTTTTATACTAAAATAGTATAGTCAACCCATGTTCGTACATATCGATAAGAGAAAGCAATACAAACAAACAAAATTTTTTTTCGCTAGCGTTAACTCGAAATACATATATTTGTGAAGTCAAGAATTATCCATAAAAGTTAACTTGGATATCTGATAACGATAAAGTGATTTCTTCCAATAGACTATTTTCGCTCAATAGTAAGTATACACATATGGCAATGCAAAGAGAAATGCGCCATATAAATAGCAATAATAAATATTACCGTGATGAAAATTTCAGCTACTATTTAAACGATTAAAAATGTCAAATGGAGAAACTCAGACCAAAGGAAGACGCTGAGATATTAAATGGACCATTATTGGTTAGATCCTCGTCAACTGTTCATCGTCGATCAATTAATAAGAATGATTTAATTTCGGAAGATACAAATAAATCCTTAATGAAGGGTGAATTTTTGAATCCTTCGAATACACGAAAAGCAATCGGACGATTATATAGAAGAGCAACCTCTCCTAATTTAAACGCGCGAACTGCCAAAGAAGAAAAGCAACCTGAAGAGAAACAGGAACAAAAAGCACCAGAAACGCAAGTTCGAATATTAAAAAAAGTATTCTCGAATTCCAATTGGAAATCTTCATCGTCGACTTTACAAACTCCTGTTTCAACAAATTTAGTAACGGTAAAGGAAGAAATCACATCGATGCTTGCAAAACAAGGAACCACTGAAGTTAGATTCAATTTGGAAGATATGGTCAATACGGATAGCTTACGTGCACATTTAACACTATTGAAAAAGTTTAAAAGCTTAGAGCAACCAGATTCTCAAACTGACGTATGTTATTTATTGCGTGCACAAGAAAGGTACAAGTTATGGTTAAATTTGTTAGAACAAGGAAAATTTTCAAGCCCACCTCTTCCTCCTTTAGGTATTTATTTACACCATTGTATACATGTATTATCGTTATTATACGTACATGTACATGTATTTACATGTATTTGTTTTTTCTAAGATGTATGCTATATATGGCACGCGCATTGTCTGTCGCCGCTTCGTTATTTTGAAGATACACAACGTTTGGGATTTGGTCGTTCTATAAATTACAATCTTCCATTAAGAAAACTGGTTTGTTAAAATTTATTCGGATTTTCTAAGAAATTAATCTGGGTTCTTGCTAATCTAGCAAATAAAAAAAAACAGAATGAACTATGGGACGAGAGCTCCAAACATATGCACGAACGATCCCAACAAATATGGGAACAAAATACCGGAAAACCATGGGTACTCGATCCATCTGACGATTCAGACTTCGAATTTGATTGTCCTTGGTGTGCGATGCCGTTGCATATATCAGCGTAATCTTTTCATTATTTCTTTACAACTCATTATTAAAAATTATCCGAATTATTTCCTAAAGGATTATAAAATTAATATGATAGCAAAAACTATATGAACTTAATGCGAACGCAAGATCACGTTGAAACGTGCTTTCACTGTGGTGCTTTATTATCGCAAGATTCGATCAGTGCAAAGAAATTTTTAGATGATGTGGCGGAATGGATGACAAGCAATAAAGTGGAAGATTTGTATGTATTTCTTGTTGATAATACGCTCGTTATGTAATTTAGTCGCAACGCGCGTCTATAGAATATTCACACTTCTGATAATGCATTTATTAAATTCTTATCTTTTCCTTTAGAAATACAACTACTCGGCAGCAATACATTAGGTATGAACTCGTGATTTTATTCTTAATTCGTTTAAATTTCTCTAATTTTTTAACAAAAATAGGGGAACATTAGTTGACATTAGAACTGGTGAGATATGCTATGAATCCACGAAAACGGATTGCGATCTACTATTTGACGTGACCAGTCCACATATTGTCCAACTAGTTGCTGTTCAACGCTTAGAATCGAAAAAATGCCAATGGGCAATAATAACTAATGCACTAAAACTGCGAATGGAAGAACTAAAACGACAATGGAAGATTGAGAACATCCGAAAAGGTGTCGTGGAACGAATAATTTCGTCGTATGCTGGTATTACCTCAACATTTTCAATTGATCTCGTTAGTGCAGTATTGCGGCAGCGTGAATTCACACATAAAATGGTGACGTCTGACAATAATAATGACGCGGCAGGATGGATCGAGAGGCCTGAAGTCTTAGCGAATATTCCTATACGTTATCAAAAGTTCTTGCGTCTGTTACGTAAACCAGATTTGCTTCTTGTTCCAATGCTGGATATCGATTTAGGATGGCACACACACATGCTTCATCCGAAAGCATATCGTAAATTCACCAAAACACATTTGAAACGTGTGATCAATCACGATGATACAATTTCCCAGCCCGTATTGGAACAAGGATTCTCAAAGACCGGGAAAGCTTGGTATAAGAAATACAAGGAACCTTATTACCCTTCTAATAATTTTATTAGTAATCCGAGTAACGATCCTACTAAAAAAGATTGGTTGAAACCATCAAAGAAAGTTATGGCTTCTATACCAAATTATGGTGCATTCTTTTTTTGGAAATCAAAAAAAAATAATAAAAAAGAGGAAAGAGAATTTAAGCGACGACATTCTTCTTATCATATTACACAACCACAACCACAAGCACAACTACAAAAAAAATACAGTTTTAGTAGATTGACTACGATTATGAGCATACAAGAACTACAGGGGTATTAATTTATTATTATTTAAATTGTTTATTACCATTAAAGATTAGTCTAATTTATTGTGTCTCGCATATATTAGTAAATCTGATGACGAATATGAAACCAAAAACACGACAACGTCACAAAATTTTCTTTTCAACTGTAAGATGCGCGCATCAGTTTTTTTCCTTGCAAGTTTTTATGTATATGCCATAATGCTAACTATGATTATTCTTAGCCACTTTATATCCACAGCATGACTATGGATCTTGTGGAAGCTGCGGACCGGGTAATTGTGGTATGGATGCAGAAGACGATGATTTCAATTTAATTAATCAATACGTGGTAGATTTGTGATAATATAATAGTTGACAAAGAAACATTAACAATTACGCGTGTCGTGACAACTATTTTTAGTTTTTGGGATGAGTGCTGGTTCGCTCTTGTTTGGATCTATTTTTTATATATACACGGATTAATTTGTTCCATGCACATGTATTAATGCGTCATGCAATTTTACTACCGATATCAATTAATATTTTCTTAATTTTATATTTACCGAACTTTAATCCAAATTGAAAGAGCTAAGCGCATGATAAAAAAGAAAAATATAATACATGTACATGGACAACGATATTGCAATTTTTTTTTGATACGCGTTTCATTTCTTTTGCTTCTACACAAATAATTTAAGCAAGGAAAAAAAAGTTTACAAATTTCAACTTCCAATAAACGTCAAAGAACACTTTAAATTCTTATTCAAAATGAAATTAAGAATTCGTCAAATCTTTCGGCATTGGCTAACACAATTTCCGATATTTTCAAAAAAAATGGGTTAGCGATAAATTTAGTCAAAAGTGTTAGTAATAGTAATAGTTAGGCAAGCATCTTTAGTAGAGGCAGAACTTGTGCTAGTAAGAATGATGTACATGTATTGTGAGCCTGGGATTTCTTTCACACGTACATGTATTTCGCATTTCTTTGGATACTTTAATAAAGTGTATTTAGATCACACTAAACAGGTGTTTGATTCTTAATGAATTGCTCTCATGATACATGTATATATATATATATTCTATCTTTTATACACAATGGATCATTTTATTCAAGTAATTCGATATCTGTTATGACAGTCGCCACAAAAAGTAACGCCCGATTTGTTTTAAAAAATGGAATTTCAGATACAGTTGGTGTCATAACGATAAGGATTCGGAAGTTTTAAATTTGCATATCAACCATTTGATAAAGAGTGAATATAATTACATGAAAATTTGCAAATATATATTTTTTGATATGAAGAACAAAAATTACTTAAGACATATTGGTATAATACCTTATTAAAAATATCATTAAATTATAAAAATTAAAACCAATTATAAATATAACTAATTTTATATTTTTATTGATTATTCAATGAAAAAATGTTATAATTATGCCAAAATTTATAAATATATTCTTTGTAATATAATGAATAACTTCACTTATACAAAATAATAGAATTACTTAATAGTATTTTTAATAACATAAGCTCAATCTTTGTTGAATCTGACTATGGAACAATAAATATAATTAATAATAATTTTATAAAATATTTTGAGCAAACTTGATTTACAAATTATCAGATAATTTTTACAATTATTCATTATTCTAGAAAATTCCAAATCTTTATGATGCCAACTATATATATCCAATTTATTATTTTCTATCTTATATGTAAAAATTATTTATTTTTAATACATTATTAACTCTTTATATGGCTCTAATATTGCTTTGATTTCTCAAGACATTGAGCCTATAATCTTTTTAAAAATCAATATATTAAATTTTGATTATGTTTTCTTTAGAGAGCTTATAGTTTTCCAGACAGTGATAAATTTTTATTTTTCTTATTTCTTTTATACTTGATAAAAGATTATTATATTATTATCAGATGATAATATATTTTTCTTGCAGATTATCTGATACTTATAACTTTAATAAAAGTTCTTATTTATTCTATTAAAAATAATTAACTGATATAATAAATATCATATTTATATTTAAAAAAATTTTCTAGTATATGTTTAAAAGTAAAAGAAGAAACTAATAAAATAAAAAAGTAAAAATACATAATGTATATATTTGTTTATATGTAAATCAGATATTATTTTTTGTGATAATTATATATATATAATATTTATCTTTCTAATCTTAATATACAAGTTACTTATTATTAATATTAAATATATATATTTAATATATATATTTAAGATTTTATATATTATATAAGATTATTTTTATATTAAACTTCTTGTAATTAGATATTTATACTTTTATTAATATTTTTAAAATTAAAATTTAAAGTTAATAAAATAGGCTGAGCTTAAAATTATAATTTAAATATATATAAATATTAATTAATTAATTAAATATAATTATTTTAATAATTTAAATTTGAAATATAATTAAAAATTATTATAAAAATTATATTTAATAAAATAAAATAGTTTAATTTATATTAGTTATTAAGATTTATATAATTAATACTTATATTATAAAATTATTTAAAATTAAAAAAAATAATACTAATTTAGTAAATTATAAAATATTTAATTTTAATTTTTTTAAATAAATTTTAATTAAATAAAAGATATTTTATTAATCAAAAAATTATTTTGAAATTATTATTATTAAATTTATTAAAATTAATAAATAAATAATTTTATTTTTTAAAAAAATAAAAATTTAATTAATATAGTTTTTAAAATATATTATTTTATAATTATTTAAATTAAAATAAATAAAAATATATTATTTAGTTTCTTTAGTCAAAAAAATTATATAATAACTATATTTATTTAATTTAATTTAAAAATTTATAAATATTATATTTTAAAATAAATATTAGATTTTATTTTAAAATTTATTTATAATTTTTAAACTTAAAAAAATTTTAATTTAATTTATTAAAAATTAGAATTTTTTATAAAATATATTATTATTAAATAATATATTTATATTTATATAATAAGTTATATAATAATAATTGAAATTAATACTTGAATTTATTTATTAATTATAATTAATAAAATATATATTTTTATTTAACTTAAAATAAAATTAAAATTCTTTATTTTAATATATAATTTTTAAGAATTTTAAATTTTTTATAAAAATTATTTTATTATATATAATTTTAATAACTTTACAATAAATTATTTAATAAAATATAAGATATTAAAATAAACTAAAAAAATATTAAAAATTAAAAAATATTTAAAAGTTATAAATATTAAATTATAATAAATATATAAAACTTAAAAATAAATAAAAATTTATTAATTAATTTAAGTTAATAATATTTTAATTAAAATAAAATATAACTTATATTTATATTAAGTATATATTTTATCTTTTTTTATTTTAACTTTTTTTTAGTATTTTTAATATTTTAATTTTAATAATATAATTCTATTTTAATTATTTTTTAATTAATTATAATATTTATAAAATTAAGAAATTATATAATAAAATAATATAAATTTTTTTATATATTATTAAATATAAAAAATAATATAATAATTAAAATATAAAAAAATATTAATAATATAAAAAATAGAATAATTCTTTTTAAATATAAATTATATTCAAAATAGTTAACTTTATATTAATATTTAAAAATTTTTAATAATTTAAAATTACAAAAATTTATTTTATATATTTAAATAAAGAATAAATATTTTATTATATAAATATTTTATTTATTCTTAATTTAAATTAATTAAATTAATTAAATTATTATATAATATATAATTTAATTATATATTTATATAATAAATAAACTTTCTTATTATATATAAACTTTTTATTATATATATATATTATTATATAAAAGTTAAGTTAAAAGTAAATAGATTTTATTTAATTATATAATTATATATTTTATTTTATTAAAATAAAATAAAATTAAGAAAAATATAAATAGAAAAGAAAATATTTTTAAATAATAATAAATTATTATTACATAAAATTATTAATATATAAATACTTAAGAGAAAATATTTTTAGAAAATACTTATAAAAATATAAATATAAAAATAAATGATTATAAATAAATAATATAAAAAGAGTAATATACTAGCTATATTAATAAAATAAGAATTAAAAGAAATTCTATTAAGAAATCTTTTTATAACTAAAATAACTTATTATATCATATAACTTCTCTTGGTATATATTAGATAATTATAATACAATAAATTATATATAATATAATATATAATATAGTAATGATCTATAAATTAAGTATTAATTTTATTATATATCTTCTCTCTTAAGAATAAATATTCTTATTATTCTTATAATAATTCAAATTATTAAACAAGTTTTTTTAGTATTTTTAATAGATTTTCAAATAGTGATAATCCAGCTATTTTACTAAATATTAAGTTTTATTATGAAAGATTCTTTTATTAAGTATTACTTCTATAAATTCTTCTTATTTAATACTAGATTCTGTAATTAAGATTACTAATGTTGAATTGTTCTTATTAAAGAAAAATTCTTGTTAGTTTTTTCTTTGAATTCATTTTTTTAGGAGAAGTGAATGTTATATTATTTAATAAGGTATCTGATATTTCATTATTTCTTGAAAGAGATATTTTTGTAATATTGTTCATGACTGCTACCACTTTGATTATTAATGAGAAAAGCTTATTATATATAATGTTCATGATGAAGATTGTAAAAAAATGCTATGTATTAAAGAGACCTGTAAAAAATTCTATATGTATGAAGTCAAGATGCAGATGAGTGTTTATTATTATTATTATTATTATTATTATTATTATTATGTGTTATTTTCTTAACGCTTTTTTAGCATTTTTGGCGCCTTTTTGACATCATTTTATCTTTTTAACATCATTTTTACACCTTTTTACCTATAACCATAAATAGGAATAGCATTCTTCTCAATAACATAAGAATTTGATATTAAAAATGACATTTATGACTAGTTCGAGGTGTAATAGCCCATCAACTCTGAGAATCTATTAATTTTATCAGTTAATATGTACATATTACGCACATTTATCGAAAAATTACTTTAAATCATTAATCAAATATCAGCGAAGCAATTTATATTTAGCCATTTGAAGATCAACTAATAAAATTACAATAGCATTTTCTGAATTCGGTAAAATCTCGCACAGGAGCTAACTATTTCTTAGAATAGAATTAAAACGCAACTTCATTAAAATGTGCTAGCCTATATATGATATTTTTTTTGGTTAAACATTTTTTTATTAAACGAATTATTATTTTAAGTTTGTATTAAATTTTAAATGCACTAAAATTCGTCCCACTTCAATTAAATCTTTATGAAATTTTCTCTGATTATATAAAACATATTGTAAGCTGCGCCAACGAACGAAGATTATTATTCTTTGTGACCGTGCTTTAAATAATAGGAAAAAATTAGTATTTAAGGCGCCAAATTCACAACCTCAACTACTCATGCTTTCCTTTCGCTTTTTTTCTCCCACTTTCACTATCTAATCCATTAAGCCTCTTAAGGAACTACTAACATATTTGTAAAAGCACTTTTATAAGACATATTACATATAGCATTGTTTGGAATAAAAAGATAGATTTGAATGAAATTTTTTTGTGTTATGCATACAAGTACTATTTGTAATACATGTAAACGAAATCTGAATCGTTAACACAATTTGTAATGTGTCAATTATAAGTCTATCCAAACACTTTCACACTAAATGTATTTAACTCTAAGAATATTTTTTCATCTTCAATAAAAGATATATGCATCAATGATAAAAATTCATTTGACTCTGATATTGATTTGTTCCGCAGCTTTTTTTCAAATGCGAACAAACTATGTACGCTTTGTAGTTGGTTCCGGATACAATAATATTGGCATAATCGGAATTATGCGATTTTAAATAGTTCGGATAAAGTTTTTTTTTTACAAATGCACATAAGTTTCACGGTCATAATCTTTTAAAATTTTCGCAGACTTGGAAACAAGAAATTTCGTAAACGCCTATTTTTATTTTCTATGTATGTACAGTACATGTACATGTAATAGGGAGTTCATTTTGTAAGAAATTTTGATGGCGTATACGATTAACGGACGTGCATTCCTACTGGTCCATTATACATGTACATGTATAATGCACTTACTTAATTAATGTTTCAAGTTCCTAAACGCAGCAGTTACCCCATAATCAATTGGGGCTCTATTTAATCAAATTTGTATTATTTAAATTTGATGAATGAATTTGATTTTTTGATTTTTGATGGCAGTGATTTCCTAATTAACAGAGCACTGCCTGTTCAAATCTGGATGGATAATGAATTTTTTGTCTGAGCTATTCTTGTATTGCACTAGGGTATTTGTTACACGCTTCATTAAGGTATTTCCTAAATTTGAATTGTATGGTATTTTTCTAAATGAAAGTTACCATATCCTCCCGAGTAAATCATCCCAAAGAAATCGTGAATAAATAATACAGAGGGGATTTACTATACATGTATTAACACCTGATTTTCCGGTACATGTATTTGATGAACGAATTGCATGGTACATGTAATCGTAATTTCCTAATAAACAAGAATTAAAAGTTCACATAATTTCTTAATTGATAATACACGTATTATGTGTACATGTCCATTTCAATCACGAGAAAGACTTGTCAATTCAATATAAAAGAGATCCTTCGACCTCACAACCTCCTCACAACCAAATTACCAAATCATATCATATTACGTTAACAAAATGAAATCAGTTATTTTATCTTTGGCTGTCGTTCTTGCTTCCGTCGCTTATGTTCAAGCGGGGACATGCACCCTTAGTAAGATTATGTTATTTGATTAATTTGTTGATACATAAAAATTTTGTCATACTAATGACATTTTCATTTCTTTAGCTTGGTTCGGCCAATATCGACATGAAACTGGTAATCAGAGTGGTTGTTACGGTGTTGATGAGTCCGATCCTATAACAAAAGTTACTACCAGTACTACTGGTAGCTCCTACGTTTTTTACAGTGGCTACGGCTGCACAGGAGATCCAATCATTTCCGGCCATGATACCTCCTCTGGACCTCCGGTTTACGCAAAATCTGTCTATTTAACATGCGCATAAATTAGTGATGTGTATAAAATGTATAAATTTAAATTTATGTACGGTGCAAACTTTACAATAAATATAGTATCTCTAGACAAAGTTGGGTCTAGTAAAAAAAACCGAATATAAAAAAGAGAATTTTATTTTCAGTTTTTTAAATTCATAGTTAGCACAATGGAATATAACCCCTATGAAAATCTGCACAGAACTGTAGATATGGCCATGTAATGAAATTCTCGTGATTTGATGGTACTATTCTATTTTTTATATTAGGTAACTACATGTAATAAATAACAAAATTCTAATGACTAACCCATTTTTTGGTAAAACTGGGTCTAGGTTGGTTTTTATATGAATAAATAAAAAATTGGATTTTTTCGCCATGCCTAGGAATTGGTTACATATATATACATGTATTGTTCCGGAATTAACGCAAATGTTTCGGGAGAAAATGCAATATAGCTAACAAGACTGAACTGGACATCTTTATACCACTTAGCTGGATCGTTAAAGAAAATTACGTGTATATACATGGAATAAATACACATAGATTCCATTTAATGATGAATTAGATAATCTGTGTGATACAAAAAACGAAACTTATATGTGAATTTAAATTTTCATTTGGATTTCGTCCGCGTGTCAAATTATCCTATAGAAATAAACGAATTAACGGGATATTTTGAAAAATTTTAATAAAAATCTACCAAATCAATCCCAAGAAATCTCAATATAACGTCAAAATTGCCAAAAGATTTTACTAATATAATTAAGAATTTTTCTATTTTAAGTGCGCGATTCAATAGGAATTCATGGGACAAATTAATAAAAGCAGATTTAAATTGAAAGCTCAGTATTTCGTACTGAAAATTTCTTCTCGGGAAAATCACCCCACAAAAAAGCACAGTATGAAATGCCCACAGTTCACTGTAACGGAAATTTTTTTTAATCGTGCATAATCTGTTTATCGTTTCTGTAACGGGTAAGTTTGGGAGAGATTATGGATTTAAGGGATATTTAACGCTATCTAATGCCTGTGCCGATATCTGCGGATATCGTTGTTGAGTTGGTTTTAAGATTTGGTGAAGGAATTTAGCAGGATGCGGTTATTTATTGGTTAATACAAATTTTATTTATTTAATTATTACTTTTGAAGGATTTCTTTAACAATAACCAACAACAGAAGACTTAAACTATAACAATCGTTTCAACAAATCAATCTGCCTTTTCTGGATTAAGGATCATTCGATTCATGGTATTAACATAGGCCTTGGTGATTTAAAGATAATTATTTAAAGGTAAGTCTTGTACATAAGTATAGGCAGTTATATGAATTATATTTAACCTTTCGCAATTAATCTTTTAATTGATTAAATCCTTAACACAGATACACGGAATTTAAATCAATTCAATTTGTCGAGCTTGACGGATAATTCGACTATATGTCAAGTTTTGGTAAATAAAATTGGAAATCAGCAAAAACAATCAGGCTCAGAAATTTTGTGAAAATCAGGTGTTTTTAAATTCATAATTATCCAATATTTGATTCTTAAGAAATAAATTTTTTGCTTGCAAATGTGTTTAGAATGGTATCAGCGGAAATATAAGCAAGTGGAATGTTCATTTTAATTCCACGCTTTGAGAACATTTACAAAGAAAATTATATTCTTTTCTAAAGCTCATAGTTAACAACATTTAAGAACTGCATAGATATCGTCATCAATAACTTTATCAATTCTGCATTATATGTATTATAATGTATCTCTCTCAATTCTTTAGTTACAAAAGCAAGTTATAACTTTAGTGATTGTTTCCGAGATGGTCCTGTCGTGTTAAATAGCTGAGTAAAACCTAATGACGCTAGTATGAATAATGAACATTTGAAACCACTGAATGAATATTCATTGTAGCCGTTTAAAAGAGATGTGTATCAAATGCTTGGATCTGTGATTCGAAAACTTGATTTTAGAGATATTGGAGAAGCAGTAGAAAGTTTGGTTAGTATTATATAATATTTCTAATTATTTTTCACATTCAATTAATAGAAATTCAGTTATCGGCTAATAGCGAATAAATAATGGGTTTAAGGATAAACTAATCAAATCGCAAGATATGAATACTAGAGTATTTAGGTTAAGATAACATGAAATTAATAACAATTAATAGCAAATACTAATTATTAAAATAATAATAAAACTAATAATAAATGATAATGAAATTTTAACAAAATGTTTTTTACAGATAATAGAAACATGAGATTGTAAATTATTTTAATGAGATTCATGCAAATGTATCAAATGATTACAAATCACAACTCATGATTACACACATAATATAAGGTGCATCAAATAGTCCGGAATCATCTAACACACCTCAACTGATGCTCCGAGGCAAGATGACTAAGATAAAATATGCCAGCTCAATAAATTATGATTTCTAATTTTTGGATAAAAAGAGTGAAATATTGATATTATACCAGGGGTGATGGCAAAACTAAATTTCGAAGATTATAAAGTAAATAATAAATGTTCCATTGAAAATTAGTCAGAAAAACCAAATAACTAGAAAATATTTCATTGAATTAGTACATAATACAAAGGCAATCCCGGTATAACGAACCCCGTTTAACCGAAGCACCAATTACAACAGAAGATGGCGCCAGGATCAGTTATAGTAAATCTACCCCGTTAAACCGAATTTACTAATGAAACCTCGGATAAACCGAATTTTTAAAATTTTTTACTAATAGCACCGACCACTTCGGTATAAAGGGGTTGCCTTTGTAATTTGATTAGATTCGATCGTTCATAGTTGAGTATTGTTTTGATTCGAACTGCTCTTAGAGCAGCAAATAAATCTCGTAAATATATTAATCCAATTAGAAAAAATTGACTTGGAATCAAGTATTAAATCATTTATGTCTATTCTCAGAAAGCCTGAAAATATATTACCAAATTGGTGATTTGTGGACAACAAATACAGAAAAATATAATCAAGAAATTTGTGGAATACTTATATGATTCAGAGGTGCTAAATGGAAAGCCATACACAGCTACCATTTGATGATCTGAGTCATAAACGAGAAATCCTGTGATTACGGAACGATGCACATGTACGAAAAAACTTTCAAAAGATGGTGATCTCCGTAAATATATTAATTCCAATTACGAATAATTGACTTGTGACAAAATTTCCTGCTATTTAATTCATAGTGCATGCACCAAAAAATTTTGGATTTGCAGTCTAAAAATGATTTGCTAAACAATTGTTTCACGTGACTCTATTGCTCTCCGATTGGTTAACAATCTAAATCTAAAATATGGCAACCTTTTTGAAAAAAATTAACACACATTTTTGTTTTTGAGCAAAAACAAGGTAAATTGTAATTTGTAAATTTTAGTATTATTTAGTCTAGTTTTATCCGAGGTGAAACATGTGCCATTTGTTTCTTTTTAGCCTTATAAAATAATTACTCGGTAAAATTTCCCCTGTAATCTGTTTACAAATTACAGTTGGTTACAGGTTTTATACATACACCAAATTGTTTTCGGTAGGCCACTACTTTCTAATAATGATTTTCGATTTTCAGGTCAAGAGGGATTTTGGTTTTTGATAAAATCTAAAAAATGCCAAAGTAAGTAGCCAACCTGTAATTTGTAACGGATTACAGGGATTTTACAGGTGCCTCTGTATGTAGCTAACTGTAAAAACTAGTATAGTCACCTGCGAGAGTTACAGGTGGTTATAGGGGTTTACAGATCAAAATTTCTCATAGGGTAATCTACGACACTCCCGATTTCTTCATGTGTTTAAAGATATTTTTCTGGAAATGCAAAATATTCGGTGTCCATCCCTCAACAATATCATTGCAAATAGAGTAAATAAAGTGGTTTTTCTCCCCTCCATTTCTGAAATAAGATTTCAAAACAAATTTGCCTTATCTGGTATCGTACATAAGTCGTCCTTTATAATATCGTTACCAGACTATATACACGTAGCATGGCTTCTTTCACCAAATGGTCGTTCAACAATTATAATCATTTCAAAACTATAAATTATGGTTTCTCATTTAACAACTCTGGACTCATCAAAAGAACTACTATCTTCCCACAAATATTGATGTTCTATTTCTCTGAGCCATAAGTCCAAAATCAACAATTTCAGGAGAATATAAAATATTTCTGGGATGAAAGTTACAAAGATTAATATTCTAATTTTCCTGACCAAATCAATTTTCGCCAGTTAAAATGAATATAGTTACGAAGATCGTATAAATCATTCCATAATATCTTATGTTGACATAAACGTTAAGGAAACAATAATTTTCCCCTAACATGAGGATCGCTACTGTATCGGAATGGTCAGTGTTCAACACGATTTTGGCATTCTACAGCAATTAACGCATGAATGATTATCATACATGTACAGTATCGGTATACGTAGATAATTAGTAGGTAATCATTTGCATATAGTAACAATCGATATCTTGCACAATAGCCATAATAGACTTCGATAATCAATGTCCCACATCTCGTAATAATATCCTTCATAATAACTAATATTTGACACTAAAATAATTAATAGTTGACACTCCGTCATAATGCTTAACACCTCGAAGAGATAATTAAACATTTGATATCAACGTTTTCCGAATTCTTTTGTCTCATATTTATTTATTTTTATTTTGTTAGTTTATTATTATGTTACACCTGTTGACGCTTTTAGAGATCCAAACATAAAGATAGAAAAGAACCTCTCTAACTTTAATATTGGATCGAAATTCCTAAACACCGAATAACATAGAAACTTACCGTTAGTAATTCCTGTAAAAGGCCCATGTGTATAAAAAGGTGAGTTCTTGGCCTTCCAACAAGAACAGAGCAACTAATTAATAAAATAAAGATATTAACTCGTGAAAACTCCTTCGTCTGTGAATATACTATTTGTTGTTACTCACTTTTAAATCTTGCGTACAAGTGGCTTTTGTGCCCAACACAAATTGATAGAGGAAGACACCACTCTAAACAAGCCAGATCCTTTTTTGTATTTCGTTTTGTTGGTATTGGATAAGTCCAATCGTTGATTTGCTTAGTGCCGTGTCGAATTTGCTTTATGCCATATTCTTTTGATTATTATTTTGTTGGCCGCGTCAATAAAATTAACTTTCTCTTTATCGTTAGTAATAAGCAGAAACTACCCACATTCCTTTGGAATTTCGTGAAACAGTAGATCTAGTCCGAAATTCCCGTCGAACACATTAATTGAAATCCCTTTCAACCTTCTAGATAGTAGTTTTCGTAAAAGCTACCACAGGAGATCTTTAGTACGATTAGAGAACCCCTCTTCTTGTAAATCATTGAGTCCAAGCTCTTCCACCATTCTGTTACGCTCTACGTTCTCTAGATCCAACATCTTTAGGAAGCAGCGTAACAGTATTTTAAACTGATCACTTCATTTATGTTTATAATTTCTATGATAAAATTGTGATTGATTTTTGATTACTTGCATGCGTGAAAATATCTTCTTGTCTTGTAAGCTTGTTTGTTATAATATGAAAAAAATAATCCTGATAAAGATACAGTCGGCTCCCGCTATATTCACACCGCAATAATCACATATAATGCCTGACTCAGACCATACGACCATAGTGGGAAGCGACTGTGAAAGATAGGAGTCTTACTAGTACGTGTACATGTAAATTCCGTACATTTTATATAAATAGGTATCTTCTCAAGAAATATTTTCTATCAACGAAATCATAAACAATGGCAAGCATTTTTCATAACTTCGTATTCTTGCTCCTAATTCTCGCATTTGCAACGATTTTCGGGTTTGCTACGCCAATTTTTGGTCCTCCTCCTACTAGTAAGTAAGCCATAATTTATTTAATGAATCTTGAGCTCAATTTGTGCTCCTATCAAAGATGTAGCAGGCTATAAAATATTTGAATTATAAACATTAAATCCATAAAAGTTCTTAAATAGAATGTGTCCCTAGATGCAGTATCTGCTGTCCGGGACACGTATGCTTATACTGCCCTGAGCCGGCTAAATAAAATTTGTTTGGAGTTGGCAATTATAATGCCAGAGGTTTATAAATTTTATATGCACACTAGAATTTTATAAAAAAACCAGGTTTTGTAAACCAAGTCAAAAATATTAGGATAACGATAAAAGGTCATGCAAATTTTAATTGTTCCTTCCGCTGATATAGTTAATGTGTAAATGCGTTTCTCATTGAAATTACAATTGTAGTTTTTATCAAATGCATTCCCAAATATTTTTAAGTACGTCTGTACATGTAAACCGTTATGCTATTGCTAATGAAAATAAAATGTCTTCTGGCTTTACCAACTTTTATCCATCTATACGTAGTTTGTCTTCGAGGTCTTTATTTCTTCTCCCAAATAAAAAGAAGTAATAACATTTACACATTAGATCATAGCATCTGAACAGTAATTTTATATAAATGATTAAATTATGTTTTTGATGCAGATGCTAACACATTTTCACAAAAATATATATCCGTATAAAATTTATGAACCAGCCAGTATTACAATTATGATTAGCATCTCAGATCAAAAGGAGCTAATAAGCAGAGTTACAGGCAATGTCGAGGCAGGTGCGTCTGCTGGGACAGCAGCATCCAGCATTGTTACAGTAAGGAGCTATTTCAATGTTTTTAGCAAATGTTAGTAGATTAATTTTTATAGTAAATCGTATAAACACATAATCCAATATTTTCTTTACAACATACTTCATTTTGGTTAAGAATCATTAACTGTAATAGAATTATTACTTACGCTTAGGATATAGTGGTGCAGCGAGCCCAAAATTTGTTATAAGTGCGAGGAGTAGGAGCAAGAATACAAAATTATAAACAAAACTTGTCATTGTTTAGGTTTCAATTTTTTTCGTTGTTTAGGAAAGAATCCAGAGAAAGCTATTTTATATGAAACGAGATACAAAATTTACTTGTAGAGTACTAATAAACTTTATTAAAATATTAACTCACTAACGATTCATGTTCATGTATAGAGGGTGACAAAAAATTAAGACGCACATAAAAATTAATTAATAAAACATAGTATAAAACTTTTTAATCATATTAATTTGATCACAAAAAATCTTTGTAATCAAATTTCATTTTTAATTATAAAAGAGCTTTTGTGATCACTGCAATTACAAAAAAAATCTGAACAATATGATCAAAAAGTTTAATATAACAATATTTACTATGTTTTATTAATTAATTTTATGTGCGTTCTAATTTTTTGTCACCCCCTGTACATTTAATATTTAGACGATAAGCATAGAACAATATATGTACAGTACATGTTCACTCGGTAAACCAAAGTCTGGAATCGGGGTAATTTCAAACGACTATTGTACAACAAGGAAAGGTTCAATTACGACGTTCAATAGTACATTAGAAAGCTAAGATCTCAAGCTTTCAAACAAAATCAATGTCAAACCCAACCAATACTCGTATAAATTGCGAACTTACAGATTTTGAGCGTGGTGAGATTATCGGCGCTTGGAAGTGTGGTTTATCCAAAAAACAATTGGAGATACTCTGGGACGACCCAAATCTACTGTTCATAATATTATTAATAAATACAAAGACTTTGGCCATAATATAGTTGCTCTCTGAAGTGGTAGACCACCAAAATTAGAGGATAGAGCCACTCGAAGATTAATCAATATTATTAAAGAAGATCGATAACAATCAGTTGCTGAAATTACTGAAAAATTTAATACTGCTATAAACTGTGACTGTTAATGAAAGAACTATACGAGTGCTTTTCATGAATCTGGATTTTTTTGTCAGGCTGGGATGAGAAAACCTGAGAGAAATCATCAAAAATGATTAAAATGGTGTTTAAAAAGGAAAAGATTTGATTAATGAATGGGAATTGGTAGTTTGGAGTGACGAATCAAGATACTTAATATTCTGAAATGATTCCTGGCAATGGATTTGGGTACCAACCACATGAAAAATATGATGTTGAATATCTTCTTCCTACTATGAAATCAGATAATCAGGGAGTAATGGTATGGTGATGGTTTACTTACAATGCACTTGGATCTTTAATCGAAGTCAAGGGTGGAATTACTGGTATAAGTATATAGAAATAATGGAACAGAATCTTCTGCCATTTCTAAATGATTTGCCATCTTTTTCAAGATAACAATGCTCCAGTTTACAGATTTGGTCCAGCTAGTCAATGGAAAGAGGAAAATTTAATCACTTCACTTCCATGGCCTGCCTAGAGTTCTGATCTAAATCCAATTGAGCATTTGTGTGATGTTTTGAAAAGATGAATTCATAAACATCCAAATCATCCAAAAATTTAGAAAAATTGATGGATGTACTTGCGAAGGAATGGGAAGCAATTAAACAGGAAATTTGGTTGAAATTATGCTGAGAATAGTGCAAGCTGTAATTGATACAAATGGAAATCCAACCCAATATTAAATAAATTATATGTATAAAAAGCCCTACTTTTACTGAATAAATAATATATTTTTTATTGTAATCTATTTATAAAGAAGTCGAGTAATATAAATTTTAAAGTATTACAAATTTTACGATCTACATTGCTGATCATTTCCCATCAATCTTCCAAATACATGTACATGTTTTCCCAAAACAGGCTAACAATAAGTACGATTAAGGAAGGGTTTCCATAGATTAATCTCATTATGGACATCATAGAAAAACTCATTCATTTAATAAAGCTTAGCCTCTTCTCTAGCTTTTTATATCGGATGCATAACGATAACATTTGTAAGCCCCTAGTCTCTTTACGACCCAAAATAGGCAAATATGTTACTGTATAGCCTCGTTATATAATGAGTACTAATCAACGAAAAATTTGAACGCATAAATCATGGCAAGAATTTTTTATAATTTCGTTGCTGCACCAATAATTCCATTTCCTCCTCGTCGTAGGCCATAATTCGATTTTTTTATATAAAGTTAATGAACTTGAGTTCTAAGCTTTTGTTGTCAAAAGATGAAGGTTCATTAATAAAAATATTTGCTTGTAACTTTTTTCGATTTATCAATTTATTAAAACTTTGGCTCCCAAATGTCCACCAGCAAAGTTGGTTCCTGATATTGTGTAGAGAGTCAGTTGAATTGAAGATATTATAAACCGGTGGGTTTATAAGATCTGATTAATTTTGCTCTTTATATAGAGGCGCTTTGCACAAGAATGTATTGAAAATATAATTGATTGGAATTATTACATATTTTGAAAAATATGCAAACCAAATTGTCTTGCTTTTCGTTTACTGCGATGATACATAATGCATTGTTTAGGGCAATTGCAAGCTTTATTGTTTCTTATTTTTAATTCTGCTAAGAACATCTATATTATTATGCTAATTACATGTAATAGGATGGGTATCACTTATATTCTGCCATCGTCAAGAGTTAAAATTAACTTTTCAAGTGTTGAGCTTGGACACACATTTTTACGCGTCTTTTTCAAGGTCTCGCCAATAGTGAAATCCGTATTTGTTGATTTAACTTTCGCTTATCATTTGGCTCATAATGAAACAAATTTATCGTTGTTGCCATTTAAGATACATGTAATTTACAAAATTTCTACGCATTTGCATTAGCATATTATGTTTTATATTATGGAATAAATAGAATTGCCCCCATCAAAAAGTCCTGTAATGTGGCTAGTGTGTTTAACATGGCTGAAACTAACCAAACAAAAAGATTTTAAAACCAAGAATATTACGTAAAATTCAGAAAATTAAAATCCATTTTTTTTAAAAAAAAATAACTTAGATCTCGAAATTTTGCCTATGAGGCTGCTCTTTGTACTCATCGAAATTGTTTCTTTTGAAATTTTGCTTTATGTGAAAAATTTTTTGCTAATTGTTCTGGTAATGAATTAAATTGAAAATTCAACTAATAGTATTTTTATTTTTTTATTAGAAAAACTTCAAATTAGCATTTATATAAATTATTTAAAATGTCATTAAATAGCTCAGTAATTTTTTTAACTTCTTTTAAATGTGCATTTTTTCTTGATTAATAAGATCTTATGATCTCCCAGACTGTGATAAATTTTTATTTTTCCTATATGTATCTCTTTTCTATTTGGCAAGAGACCATTATCAGATTATGATACATTTTTCTTGTAGCTTGCTTGGCACTCAAAAAATTACCATTTTACCCTTATCAGCTGAGTATGATAAGTACTATATTTACATTTAAAAATTTTGCCTAGAGTATGTTTTAAAAAAAGAAAATAAAAAAATTTAGTGTCAACAATAACAAAAAAGATGCATATACATATATGTATTTATATAGACGCAAATCGGGCATTATTTTCTGCGGCGACTGTACATCGTAGCTAGATATATCCTATCTCTCGACCCTGCATTTCTTTAGTCCAAATAACTTTATGACAATAAAAATATAATGTGCAAAAAGATATATAAAAATCAATAATTGCTTCTAATAAAAATCATTCAAATTTAATCAATCTTTATAATTTTTTATATTAAATAAAAAATGATCTAAATTAACTTTTTATATTATTTTAACTATTCTATTATACTTTAATTCACTAAAAAAAAAAATAATAAAATTATTTTTTTAAAAAAAGACATTTTAAATATTATCACTATCAATTTGCAATATTAGAACTTTAAATTACACAAGCAGATTGTTTTAGATTTGATAAATATATATTTTAAATTTCATAAAAATTGAATCAGTAATTATAAAGATATTAAGGTTCAAATTTGAGTAATTAAATTATTTACTATGTAATTTTTATATTAATTTAAATCAATTTTATATAATAAAATTTAAGAAATAATAATTGAAAAAAGTAAGTTTTTTTTTATAAAAGATATATAATAAAATTTTTACATTAAATAAATCCCAATATTTAATAACTTAATTAAATAAGACAGAATTAAAATTTTATTTTGAAAAAATAATCTATTAATATTTATCTGAAGTATAAATCTTTTTACACCAATCCCATATCTATAAAATTTATGAATCCACCAATATTACAATTATAATTAGCAGCATCTCAAATCAAAAAAGTTAAGTAGCGTATTGCAGATTACGTAGAGACAGATGCGTCTGCATCCAAAATTATTGCTATTTTAAAGTTTTTAGCAAATGCTCATAGACATTAATAGATTAATGTATGCATAATCCAATATCTTCATTATAACATGCTTCAAAAAATTGAGCTAGATTAACTGTAATAGAATTATGACTTACGTTTAGGAGGATAACTAATAGCTTTAAAATGGTAACCCACTGACGATTACATGTAACTATTGTCCCGTACCACCTGAGAAATTCATATAAAAATTCTTACCTTGCAGTATCAACATTGATACCGCTTCGCAAACTCTTACAAAAATTCTTTCTTTGTACATGTATAGATACACTTTTAGTTGAGTTTTTACTTTTTCTGGTTTTGTGTAATTTGCTGGACAGTCTTTTTATCATTTTTCTAATTTGTCTTCAATTTCATAATCAATCAATTTTTCGCAAATCTGTAAATGATGATTTCCTTTAAGACGCATATTTTTACTATTTACGTCTCCTCTTGATTCAAGAAAGCATGATTTATACATGGTTAAGAAGACATTTAGAAGAAAAGTATTTGTTTAATGCATTTTTATTAGCATGTAACTAAAAAAAATTTATCTGTCCTTATATAAATTAATAAAGCGGTAATTAGATAATTTCATAGGACAAGTATTTTCTGTATATATGTACATAACATATAAATACATACAATGGTAACAAAGTTTAGTTTCATTTTGAGACAATAAGATAAATCGAATAATTACTAAATGCCAATTGATTCCATTTTTATAAATAGAAATAAAAAATCAAACTTAATATAAAATTTATATGTACATGTCAGTTTAATACATTAATTCAAGTATTTTTCTTTCTCTATAAAATGAGTTTAGTACCGAAAGCCAGCTCGTAGTGTACGGAATTTGTCCGCTTAATGATATTTTTCGTAGTATATGTAACTATGTAATTACATTTGCGATGATATTTTAAGGTGTTCGGCGTCTCTTTGATATAATTTTAAAAAATATACCTTATTTTAGTTTATGCTATAATTTTTTGATTATTTAAAGAATAAGTGCAGTTTTGCTATCGGCTAAAGCCTTATCATTAGAAAAGCGAGAAATTCGGAGGCCAGTTTTGATTATCATTTTTGAAAAACCTATTTTATTTAGAAACAAAAAGTAACATGCTTTCAGTTAAAATGATTTCGTTGAATTTGCATTGAATTGTGTAATTGATTTCAAATTGATATCCATAACACGCATAGTGATGAATTATATTTACTTTATTATTCCATCCATTGTAACTATGCAAACTTGCTTTGTAAACTGTTATTCGCCCTTTGTAACTTTTTAGATAATTTATTTCTGTAATAATTGTAATAATATATCGATCCTTCTTAGTTTTTTACACTTGATACAAAAAATCTGCTACAAGTTTATATATACGTGATATTATTCGTAAATTTTATAATTATTTAACTTAAAATCTCGTAAGAAAGTTAAAGTCATTAAATTTATATTTAATCAATTTTGCTAGATGGATCCCAATGCTAATTATTAAACTTCCACAGAAAAACTCTTGTCATGAATTTTTGTAATGCAAAATTGAAAAGTCTAAAATATTTCCAATAAAAATAAGTTATTTTATTATATATGTGTGTGTGTGTGTAGTTATAATTTTTTATAAATCAATATACATACAATTCGAAATAAAATTTCCTGTATTTAAAAAAAATTTAGAAACTATAATAGGGAAATAAATATTTAAGTTGAAAATACAATGAGAAGATAAATGAGCATTTTATTTATAGAGTCGCAACTCTTTGTAAGAATACAGTTGGACAGAAAATCTAGTTTTATAATGAGATAATTTTTAATATTATACTAATTCAATATGGAGAGTTCGTTCTTAAAAAAAAAGAGTACCCTTATAGAGAACTGTATTCTTCTTTTAATAATACTATAAATTTACTGAATTGAACTAAATTGCTGAAATGAGGGATACGAACTGAAAGCTTTAATAGAAAAGAATAAATCCTATAATAATTGCATAGCGAAAGATAAATGTATTCTGAAATCGAAAAACTTCTTGACTAATTCACAGGTAGATGAAAAGTTCAAAATACTTGATTCTGTAATACCATTAAATGAACTTTCTTTGTAATTATTATAGATTCCCTGAATTGGTTTACAACTATTGAAAAATATGTAATATATAAGCTATTCCTTTTTCTTACCTGCATCCACTATTATTTTAACATACAATCAAGACTCGTTTTAATGATTATTTTGCTTTTATCAAGTTTATGTCATTAATATGTTTAATATAGAACAACAATCATTATTATGATACCGAATTTTATCTCAAACAAATTACTCTTTAAAAAGATAAATGTATTTTGTAAGTTTTATATTAACAAAATATCTGTAATGTTTTAATAAAATAAAATTCTCGTAAAATAAAGAATATATGAATAGGATTATTCTCAATCACAGTACAGATATAGTTTCTAAAAGATAAAGATAAAATAAATTTATAAAATGAATAAAAATTACAATTAGTCAAAATTTCTAATACCGTAAATCCCCGAAAGTAAGCTATCCCCCATTTTTCAACCCAAATTGGATTTAAATGCCCTACTAAATGGATTGCACAATCTGTAAAGTTTGATATCTAAACAACACACACTAATGATACAAGAACACACTCACACATATATATATTATTAAACGAGAGTGGAAATGAATTATCTTTTCTAAAGTTTAGATTGTAAATAGAAAACAAAAAGTCAAATATTTAATTACAAATTGAAATAGATATCTTCGAAATTAAAAAGCTTCAATTAATTCAGGTGCTCGATCATGTCCGTTCTCTTTAGCTTTTTAATGCTAAACCGAGATTTTTGAAGATAACTGCCATGCTGATAAAATTTTCCAAGATTAAACTGAGCTTTATTATGTCCTAATTCTGCTGCTCTTAAGTACAAACAAAATGCGTCATTATCATTTTTATCTGTTCCTTCTCCATATTCATAACAGAGAATAAGATTATTTTGTACTTGTGGATGTCCAGACTCTACCGATTTTTGCTGGTTCATTATTTCAATTTGATTTTCAGTTGTGTATATAAATGAAGAGGATGATGCTAAATTGTTTTGTCGGATAAACTATCGTTTAAATTTATATTTGTCGCAATCAAATTCCAATCTATTTGTTCCTTTATAACGTCATTTATTGGTTGAAACATTTTTTGTTCTCTCTTTATCTTGTAAAAGACGTTTCTGACCTAGTTGGTTGTTTCCTTTTTTTCCCCATATTATTATTCCTTTTTTTTGATCTTGACGTCGGAAATCGGTGTTTGGAAGATGCCGAAAGTACGCCTGTTTTTAAGTGTCTATCGTCGGTTTACCATAATGCAAGTGATATATTATATATACTGTATAATGATCACTAATTACATGTACATGTAATATCAACGTTAACACCGCCTTCTCCAATAATGATTTCCTACAAAAATTCTTACTAAAATTCATACTTCGCACTTTAGACCCACGAATTCTGTCTAGAATTACGATCTGTCAGAGAGTCAGGCAATGTTTGCTTTGAAGAAAAATAACTAAATGATAAAAGTATTTTGACTCTTATCTAACTACGTCTCTGCATTTATTTCTTTCGTGCTTTGGTCATACATAGTTGATGCGTCGCGTTGATTATTTTGATATTGATATTATTATTTATTATTTGTTTTTCACGATTTTGATTTTTGTTTATTATGTTGTTATATTTTTGTTATTTTGAATACCGATTTTTATTATTTTGTGTGAATTCCTTTTATTGTTTTGGAATAATTAATTACCCTATAAGAAATCGACGCAAGTAAACATACGTAAATGCACGCAAACTGCGCGTTTTACGTGTGTTGCCCATGCATTTACAAAAAAATCCACGGGAAACACACGTAAAACGCGCACTTTACGTGCATTTACGTATGTTTATGTGTATAGGGTTAATTTTTGCCTTTTATAGCACAAGCTCTGCGAAAAATTGGCAAAGGAGACCGTTAGAACCCCAGTGAACTCATGTAAATAATTCAGACTAACTCCCGCCCTTTGTTACTGAAACAATTCATCAGTCAACCCAACTTTCGAATCAAAACTACATCTAAATCGATATGTTGTATCATATTGCATGTAAATGTATTTAGGATTTTTATGTAATAATGTCAATTTTTTCCTCAAATACACAAGTTTGAATCTTAATTAGATGTACAGCCTTTAAACCATATTAAGTTCTAAAGAACAAGTTACGAAGCCAAATTTGCATTTAAGCTGGAAAAAATTGCCAATTGATATGGAGATTTGTCGAGCGGGCCGAGCCATAATTACACATAAGAGATTAGGAAAAACGTTAGTTTCTCATAAATTATATAAAAAATCTCGTAACTTTGTAAATATTGCAAGTAAGGATCGATTGGTATTAAAATTTTTTGGTCAAAAAATGTGCTACGTATAGTATAACCTATTTTTAGGGATCCGTTAAAGCGGAGTAGTGCCAAGCCACAAATAGTGCCACATATTCATTCATTGGTTGATTAAGTTGTGGCGTGATAGACCTATTAT
>CAJVPS010000402.1:0-25584 GCA_910591765.1 Ambispora leptoticha
TTTTAGTAGATTATAGTTTTAAGAGAATTCTAAGAAATCTCTCTTGTAGAATAGATCTTGATTAAGATCTATTATTTCATCTTGTTAATAAACTGAACATTACATCTGTCTTGAAAATTATATTTTGGAATTAAACTAAGAAATATCTTTATATTTTCTAAATTTTTTAATATCTCATTGGCACTCACTATTAGAATTTCATTACTATTATCATCAGTCTCATTATTATGTTCTCCACTAAATAAAGAAATAATATCATTACTTTCAGAAAACTCAAAAATAATATCTTCCTATGGAAAAGATAAATACTTATTTATTATTATTACCTTAGAAAAACTCAACCTCATGATGAATTTGGATAATTCAGTAAGTAATTTATTATCTAATATTTAAGCTTCATCTCTATAGGAAATATTATTAAGAAGAATCTTGGTAGCTTTCCAGCAATTAGAAATAATATCAGACATAATATTATCCTAAGCTTGAATAATATATTATATTATTAATAAAGTACTTATTTTTAAATTTTTGATATTCTCTCCACTTTTAATTTATTCTAATATCCACTGAATATGATACTAATGATAATATTTTTTAAATGATATAATAATACTAATATCTATTAGTTAGATTTTTGCCATTGTGTTTGATAGTAGGAAATGTATTTTAATATTTGAGAGACTTATTTCTTCAGTAACGTGACTTGAATAATTATCTAAAATAAGTAAGACAGGTTAATCTCCATGCAATTTGAAAATTTCAATATCAAAATTACTTAACTATTCTTGAGACAAGATTATTAACATCTAAGCATTATTATTATTATGATAAGTCATCCTTAAATTATTGAAATTTATGTTTTTAAAGTACCTCAATTTTATATATTTATTAATTACCAAAGAATTTAGCTTGTGTAAGCCATCAGCATTTGTACATAGAGCTATAGATAGATATTCTTTATTCTTTTTTCTTCCCAAGAGATATGTTATCACCAGTAATCTATCAGGTTCCAACTAATAAAACAAATTAGTTTTGTCTATATTATAAATCCTGTCTAAAGGAAATCTTGATAGTTTTTTACATAATAATGAAAGATTCTTGATAATAGCATTCTGATTAGAGATGGAAGCCGTAACTAGCCATAACTCTATCACAATTCTCTGATTGGCTGCTGCAACTCTGTTGCAATTCTCTGATTGGCTGCCGCAAGCTACAATTAGTTAAGGAGCTATCTTTAATTCTGATCACTTGAACTTGCTTCACTGTGAAGTTTTTATAACTGTATTCTATTTTGTTCTTTAAATTTCTGAAGTCAACCAGAAGAGAATTGCAATTTATTTTCAGAAATTTATAATCTTTCAGCAAATAATTTAGCTTTTGCTATAATATTCACATCACTCAAAATGATACAATATTAATAAGTTAGTATAAACTCCATAAATGCATATTCAAGTTCAGAAAATTTAACTAATTTGTGCTATTTTGAATCAGGATTAGTGATATTCTTATTTAAATATTTATAACTATCTTTTAAAATTCAGAAAACTATAAATTTATAGATGATAACATTCTATTTAATTTTAATCTAATTGATATATATTTTAAGAGCTATTTTATTATCATAGGTATATTGATAAAGTTCAAATTTTTATTTATTAATTAAAGTAGTTTTATTGGATTGATTGCATAATATTTTTGATTTATTTTCTGCTTCCTCTTCTAATTCTATCATCTTGGATAATACAGTGATCTATATAAGTATCACATCACTCAAGTTATCAATCTTAAATCACAAAATTTGCAATTATAAAAGTAATGATGAATATGCAAATGATGAAATATACATTAGTAAACACAACTTAAGTTATCTATAAAAGACAATCAGATATTATTATGTCTAACTATAAGCAATAATCATTAATTTGTGAAAATGATAGTATATTTTTTTTGTCATTTATTAAATAGAAATCATTTTCTAAATAAAATTTTATTCAAAATAAATATAATCAAATAAAAAAAATAAAACTATTATGCTATCACTTCATATACTCTTCTCTTACTTTGATCACATTCCTAATCCTCTCCAGCATCATATTAATCAGATCAAAATAATAATTTGCTTTGATATCATTTCAAATCTTCTTCAACCTTTCCCAAAGATTATTTTTATTAGAAATTACATTTGAAAGTGTACAAAGATGAAGATTAACATCATGCTATAAATTTTTAATTAGATTGAGATTGGAGAATTGTGATGATCACTTTAAAATAAAGATATTATGATTTTTAAATCATTTTAATATTTTGCCAATAACATATTTAGGATCATTATTCTGTTGAAAAATAAAATTATTAGATGTTAAATTATACAAATCTAATAATAAAAGAAATTTATTTAAAAGAATCTGTCAATAATATGTACTATTCATTATTCTATCAATAGTCAGTGTCATTAATATTAAAATAGCCTCATATTATTATATTATCATTATTAAACTTGACTATAAGTTGAATGTGTGTACTTTATAATAATTTGTTTTTTTTCTAGCAGTATTGATATTTATCAGATCTGAATATTTGAAATTTTGATTCATCTGACCACATAACATATGACTAATTATCAACTATCTAATTCTTGTATTTTTTCACAAAGATTAATTATTTTTCACAATGTTTGACAGATAAATACTTTTAACTCATATCACCATATTCTATCTATGTAATACTCTATATATTGTATTAATCTTCATATTAATTTTTTCATTGATTAATAATAATTTTTGTAATTAAATCATATTTGAACATTCACATATCATAATTTACTAGATAAGAATTTATTTATTACATATATTAAATTTTCATGGATGGCCCAATTTAGGTTTATTTTTAATACTATTTGTTTTTTCATATTTTTTTTTAAGTCTTGTGATAGTTATATAATAAACTTTATAATACATAGTGGTATTATGGATATTATATCCCTCTTGAAATAATGTAATTATTTGAGAATGTTGCTCTATAGTAAGCTACACTGTGTTTTAATTAAAACTAAAAAAAATACATAAATATATTAAAGTGAGTATAAGAGAAATTTTTTTATTATGATAGTTTTTAAATTATTATATAGAAAAAAAAGTTTTATTAATACTTACTTTGCTTTTTTCAAAAGAGTAAAAAAAATACACTAGTAAAGATGACTCCTTAACTGTTATAATATGATGATAAATAAAGTATTATCTAGTTGTAACTAGTTGTGGCTTATAAAATTTTAAAGTTATAACATGTTGTAATAGATGACAAATAAGTGTCACATACTTACTATATCATCTTTATATACTAATATTCAGGAGAAAAAAAATGACTTATGAAAAATTAGTATAATTAATATTTATTTATTTTTTATCTATATATAAAGCTCATATTTAATATTGATTGATGAGATCTATTTATTTATCAATTTTCACATAGTTAAGAACTACACAAGTAATAATTGATAATTAGAATTAGAAATAAATAATTTCTAATCTAAATGTTAAAAGAATCTTTTCTCTATATAATTATAATTAGATTTATAATAATAATAATCAATTAAAATCTTTATGTTTTAAAGTTTTTGTAAACAAGATAAAGTCAAATACTAAAGAAAGAAAATAGTAATTCTTCACATATAAAACTTAATCTGTAATAAATAATATCAAATAATGATATTAATATTATACATAAAATAAGTTTATATCTTATATTAATTATTTTTGTATTACATAAATCATGTGAATTGCACTTAGAGAAATAAATTTACTAGAATAGGACTCACAAATCTGTTACATTACAGAAAAGGAAGAGTTACATTTATTTACTAAGTTCCAAGTTTAAGACTAAGTAAAATATTATATTTAGAGAGAGATTACACTTATGGAAATTACATTTATAGAGATTTTACTATATATACTTTAAAATTTAAATTTAATTTTAATAAATTAAATTTTATTTATTTATAATTATTTATAAATTTACTTTAATAATTATTTTTATTTATCTTTTTTATTATAATAAATTATATTTAATTATTATATATTTTTCTTATTTAAAAAATAATTATAGTTAAAAAAAATTTTATTTTAAATAAATTATATTATTTTATTTAATTAAAAAAATTTTGCAAGCTTTTTTAAATATAAATATTTTAATTTAGTTTTTATTTAATATATATTTTTATTTTATTTTTTTACTTAAAAAAATAATAAAAGAAAATTAAATTAATATACTTAATAGTTTTTAATTTTATAATTTTAGTATTTAATTTATAGAATAATTTTTAATATTTTAATATTTTATAATTATATTTTTTTATTTATTTTATTTATTAATTTTATATTAATTTTATATTAATATAATATTTATAAATATTAATATTAAAAAATCTTTTAAATAATTTTAATTCTACTTAATATTATAAATAATTTAATTTATATTTTATCTTATTATTATAAATTATAATATTTATATTTTTAAATATAATTTATAATAATATTATCTTTAATTATTATTATATTTAAATAATATAATTTAATATATTTATATTATTTAATAATAATTTTGATTTTCTTTATAAATATTAAAAAATTAAGATTATATCTCAAATAAATATTAATAAATTATTTTTTTAAAATAATTTTAATTCTATTTTATTTAATTAAGATATTAATTACCCAAATTTATTTAAATATAAAAATTTTTATTATATATCTTTTATAAAAAATTTTTACTAATAATATCTTTTTTAATTATTATTTCTTAAATTTTATTATATAAAATTTAAATAAAATTAATATAAATATTATATAATAAATAATTTAATTATTGAACTTTAAATCTTAATATTTTTATAATTATGATTTAATTTTTATAAAATTTAAAATATAATTTATCAAATCTAAAATAATTTGTTTGCATAATTTAAAGTTCTAACATTAAAATTGATAGTAATAATATTTAAAATATCTTTTTTTTTAAAAAAAATAATTTTATTTTAGTTCTTTTAATAAAGTAATACTTTATTTATTATTAAATTAAAGTATAATAAATAATTAAAATAATATAAAAAATTAATTTAGATTATTTTTTATTTAATATAGAAAAATTATAAAGATTATTTAAAATTTGAATGATTTTTATTAGTAATTTTTATATTAATATACAAAGTTTTTTATATCAAATTATAATAAATATTAAAGTAATATAATATTTGAATTTTTACTAATTATAATTAGTATAAAGTTTTTGATTTTACTAATAAATATTTTTATTTTTTAACTAAAATAAAGCTAAAGTTCTTTATTTTAATATATATTTTTTCTAATATTTCTGAATAAGCAATTTCAAATACAGTTACATCTCTTTAAGTGCATCCTTCCTAAATGCATATACTATATAACTCCTCTCTAAATGCATGATATACTCTGGTTCCAGCTTATAAGAGCTTTATATATTTGACCTCTATAAATGCACACCCTCTCTAAATGCACACTTTTTATTTTTTTTACTATAGTTTCAAGAGAGATGTACTTAATTATATATGTAAAGTTAATTAATAAGAATTAATTTACTTTATATGCAATTAGAATTTCTTATTCAGAAAAAAATATATGTTAGAGAACACTAGCTTTATTTTGAGCTAAAAATAAAAAATATTAGTTAATATTAGGGGACAGACATATATCACGTAATATGTAGTTACTACACACCCCCACAATATATTACCGGAAATTTCAAAAATGAAACTATCATTTTGGAACCCAATTTCTTGTAATCTAGTGATCTCATTTAAATAAAGATATTATCATAAGATTCGTGGAGTCGCGACAAATTTAATGGAGTATTTTCATTTAAATTGGATCATTGAATTTTGAGATATTGGATTTCAAAGTGGCAGATTCGTTTTTAGGATTTCCGGTAATATATTGTAGGGGTGTGTACTTTCCCTCTATGAGATTTTTATTATATTTGATTGGCTAATTATTTTGATCATGTGGAAGGTGAGAGTTTTTGAGATCCTTCCCCTTTAATAATTACGTGATATATGTCTGTCCCCTTAGCGTTAGTAAAAAATTCTCAAGTGTTCTAATTATTAATTGAACTAATTTCTAATCTGATTTAATCGCGTGATCTAGTCCCCTAAATACATTCCTGGTCATACGCAGTATTGATCAATTAATGACCTCATGTCTTAGAAGAGTCACAGATATTACGTAATAATTTTACTATTGAGTATTCCTCACCCCGAGGTAAGATATTTAAAACATGTATTAATAACATGTGTCAAATACCCCAAGGATATATGTAATATTTGTCACACTCCTTATCATCTCTGTATTGACCTTGTCCAAGTGAGAAAATTTCTCGTTTATTATAGTTGATTATTAGCCAAAGTAATATAAAAAATTAATTAAAACAAATTAAAAATTAATTGTAACTCCGAATATTATTCTATTTGTATATTTTAAGTTCATATTAACAAAGTTCATATTAACAAATTTAACAATCAACCAACCAATAAACAAGTCTGATCTTTTTTGATCAGTCTTCGCCTTTGACCCATTTGCCCTTTTGTCACATTTATTAACAAAAAAAAGCAGAAATAGACAATGATTTTTTATTCGATAGCAGCAGTAGTGGCGGCTTTCCAGGGAGTTAAAAATCCTAAGGAAGAAACCCAAGAGGTATGCCTGGCTAACCCTGGTATTAAATTGATAGAATTATTGATATGACTTTCGTTTACGGTATTTGATGAGGGAGTACTAAAACTTGGTGAGGATCGGCGGCGTATAATTCGTTCTTTAGAAGATCGTCGACGATTTCGAGAAGTAGTGGTTTTTTGATTTGGATCAAGAAGTTCCTCCTTATCATCTGGCGGGTCAACATTGAAGTTTATATGACTCGATGACATCACAGGAAAGCTGTTCCGATTGTATTTCGTGAGTTTGGAAGATTCTGCAAACGAGGTCAGTCCCAATAGATCTTGAAGTTCATATAGAAGCGAAACGGCAGATGAATTTTGTTTTGCATCATCAGTTTCATTAATATTAATGCTGGGAGATAGATGTGTTGATTGTCCTCTTTGATTATGAAGTAATATTCCAAGACCCGGCCTTTCCTTTACAGGAGATGTGACCGGAGCTTTGTTATGGAAATGATCTTGCTTAGCAAGTATCAAAAGTTCATCAATCACAGCTCGAACTCGATCCTTATTAATTTCCAATTGTTCGCCAATACTTTCGCCTACTTTTATTTTGGTTTCAGGATTCATGGTAGATAAATTTGATTTTAGCTCATTCTCTGATGAATATGGTTCCTTTGTTTCTTTTGTTTTCTCTGGATAAATTCGATGATCGCCCGGCGGGCTTTCAACGTTCAAAATTATATTGTCTTTTGTTAGATGATGATTATTATTCCATTTTTGTTCTGACTGTGTTTCTGATTTTTTCAACTTAATGAGTTTATCATCGGGGACCAATTCAACTTTAAGTAATTCCTCTTCTGCATTAAATATATTCGTATTTATTGTATCAGTTGATTTTCCTCGTGAAGATGAGGTTCGTTGCACTTGATTTAATCCTGATGAGAACAATGATATGCATATGAATTAGATTCATTTCTAGAAGGAAGCTAATTAGTTATTCATAATTAACATATTCTGAAATTTGAGTAATCCTAAATAAATCTTTTAGCTGTATCAAAATATAATCAAATACCTATTTGAGGAGTAGACAGTACTCGACTACCATTTAATTTTGGTGTGCTTTCGATTGCCGCTGTTCCTGTCCTTATCATTTCATCTATTACTATAAGTATCCGTCGAAATCTGATATCGTTTTCTCTTGCTCGTTCTAGAAACTCAACCTTTTGGTTTCATAAAATTGAGTAAATTTATTTTCAAATATGTTAATACTCATTGGTTTAGATTAAAAGAAAGCATACACGCACATACATCAGATAGTGGGGTTGAAACTTCATTGTCGTCTTCATCCTCGTCATCTGTCGCATTAATACCTGAAATATAACTTTCATGCCTAGTGTATATAAAAATAATTAATGAATTTGATTATTAAACAGAATCACCTATCAATGATATAACCTACATTTCAAGTCTCTGTTTTAATCTTTCAATTTCAGCAGCTTGTTGTTTATTGGTGGCGTCCAATTCAGTATTTAATTTGATTAATGATTGTATGGAGATTTCCAAATCTTGTATCTATAAATATGAACAAAGATCTTTAAAAACTTAGGAGCATTATATCTTCGCTAAATTATTCGGGGAATAGCTAATTCAACAATGTCAATTTTGAACTAACAAAATTCCCATATATTGAAATAATTAAGAAATGACGATGCAACGAGGATATATTTGATAAGAATTATCATTCTAGCTAAATATTAACTTAATCAGAATTTGAAATTTACCTTTCTTTCTTTTCTTGCCTCGCCTGCTTGCTGTCCTGATTGAGATTGCCGATTTGCGGACACATCTGATTGAGATTTCCGATTTGTGGGCACATTTGCGAGCTTAAGGCTATCAATTTTAGCAGTTTCCGATAAGTTATTAAGAGAAGAAGAGGAGCGCACTCGCGCAATAGGGTCCATTTTTAAAAGATTGGATGTTCTATTAAGATGACTTATACTACTATGTACACTTATATTTGAATTATTACTATCTTTATCGGAATCAGAGTGAAAGCCGTCGTCAGACCTTGATTTCTCCTTGTCTGGCAACCCATTTGCTGTGTTATTTCGTGAGATTTTTGCAAAATAATGTACAGGAGGGGGTGGAAGGGTATTACTTCGCGTAATTTGTGGTTTTGTTTGTGTAAGATCGAGTTTAGCTGCGCTAGTAACTCTGGGTTTTCGTTGAGTTGAGGTAGTGCGTGGAGCTCTGGGGGATCGCGGAGGGGATGGAACCCCATGATCTTTATTCATCATCTACTTAATGTACAAGTGTTTTAATAAGTGTGTTAGATATTATAAAGGGGTTCTTTCTTTGCTAAAGGTTACGAATTGAGGTGTGAAGTTACAGGCTCAATATATTTCTTATAAAAAGCTATTCAGTTAAAAATTTGAATTGATATTGATATACTGTATTAACTTTCTAAAAATACTATTCAATTTATGTTTGGTTGTCTGAGTAACTTGTTATAAAAAAGGAATGAAAAAAGCCACGATTTTATGTTTTAAGGGGGGAGATAAAGAATGGGTAACAAAGTTCGTGAAAGTTATTTACACAAATCTTTTGTATCACAATAACGAGGAAATATTTGTCCCGAGAACGTGGTTATGATGAGTTCATTGATCGTTACACAGTCACAGCATATTAATTTGCCTTTTTCTATTTACATGAAATTTTAGACTTGTGTTCTCTGTAAACTTTGTCTCAATTCGACTGTGGAACCCTGAATAATTGGTTAGTCTGTGCATATGCTACATATGAAAACGCCTTGCAAAGGTAAAGAAATATTTCTTTGGAGGAAGAAAACACGAGATATTATAATTTTTTGTTTTGGCATAGTTCGAATGAAATCCGTACTCGAATTTAAAAATGCATTTTATTTTTCATGCTTAAAATCATCTAGAATCAGATTATTTCGTAACGTTTGATTTTGTAGGTTTCGATAAGAATTTCTTCTCCCATTCCTTCTTATGTTTTCGAAAGAGTAGCATGCAAACTTGTGCATCCTCTACCTTTATGGAAATACGATTGATAGATTAATATAGCACCAAACCAAATTAAATAACGACGCCAATTAATTACATACTGACGAATGCTCCCCTTGCTGTATTATCAAACCAAGTTCTTCTTGAGCTAATTTTTTTAAGGAAGGTGTTTTACCTCGTGCATGCTGTCTTAACGGTGCATATAGAGAAGTGTCACGTATCATTCTATGTGGATGATCTAGTAGCAATGCCTTTTGTCAAATCAAAGAAATTAATAAAATTCATCGCTAAAGAATCAAATAAATGTAAGATTATTTCTTTTTACCTGAAAATCATAATGAATTGAATGTCCAACAATTATACGATCTTTTATTATTTCTGCAACTTCTTTTTGAACTTCCTTAAAAGTATGAGCTTTAACAATAATTTAACACATGAGAAAATTGATTACACAACCGATGTTACCAAAATTAGATCGTTTTGGGAGTCGGGTCAACTCTCATGAACTTTTCGCTTACCATTAACAAGCAATTTTGGGGTAATTCCACTAATGGGTGTTCTGAAATCTGTAATACGTTCAATTGGACGGACGTATTTATCCAAAATAACCACCCCATGAAAATTAACAATGCTAACACGTGCGAGTGCTGATTCCAACCCATCAGGACCAACCCCGACCATTTCACAATCCATCGCAATGTATTTACCAATCCTTTTTTTTGGGGGCGGGGGAAAATATTTTATCAATAACCATAAATCAAATATCATATAATCATACTTGTTAATTTAACCACTTACTTGTTTCTGCAATTATGTTTATCGTAATGACTATTATTGATCTTGTTCTTTGCATTCTCTGCAAACTCTTTTTGAGCATTTACTAAATCTAAGTCTTCTTTTTTAACATCGTCAAACCATAATTCATTCTTCTTGATGAACTTTGTCACTGCTACTTTGGATTCGGAATCATTCCTATTTTTATAAGATTAATTAGTATTTTATGAAATATATTAGATCAGGTAAATAAAACATTTACGTTAATTTTAGTTTCTTTTGATTTTTATTAAAATAATCCTCATTGTTATCTTGTCTTCTCTTCTTTTGATACAAAAGGGTTTTTTCTTTAATTATAGTATTCTTCCCATTAATTTTATTTTTAACTTTCTGTTAATAAAGAATAACTAATTGAGATCAATCTGAAATAATAAATATTATAATATGAAAAAGCAACTTGGACAAACTATATACATTTTTCATTTTTCTAGACCGCGTCGACATTTTGGTACACTTGTTCAATAAGTAACCACGTGCATTTAATCATTTTCTTAATACTAAATTTAATCGCCGAATCATCCACCCGATTACAGGTCATATGAGTTATCCGGATAACCCCGGTTCAACATTTATATATTTTTTATATTTCCGCGCCAAGTCAATTCTTTGATTAATATATTTGCGAAGATCGCCATAATTCATTCCATATTCATTACTACGCATTGAAGTATTTCATTTGTAATTGGGGTTTTAGTTATTCCGTATTCATTACTACGCATTGAAGTATTGGGTTTTTAGTTATTCCTTGATATCTTAAACGGAAAAGCAATAGCGACATATTACTACATTCTGAATCATTTTAAATATCAATTTTTACCCATTTATAAACTCCGGAATAATCTATTTTGAATTATGTAATGATTTCAACGCAACTTCAGTTTCTCTACTTCGTTGAAATTTATTTGCTTTGTAAATTCGTCCATCCTGCTTTATAAATTGTCCCAAACCTCTTTTTGCAAGTTATTTAACGTTGAACCTTTATTATTAGATCATTCAAATATATAAATTCATTTACGATATTTGAAACATCCAGCGTAATTAACATTTATATCAATATATATCGACATCGACAGTAAAGGCTCTGTGATTCCACAAATCAGTCTAATTTCCACAAAAGTAAACATATATTTTTCAAAGTAAATAAACCGATTGGGAATCATAATATTTGAATGGTCCCTAAATAGGAAATTAGTAAATTGATTTAATAAACTACATGCACGATATATGATCATCAATTTAGGTTAATTACGCGTAAATAAATGACATCAATTAGACTGATTCAAAATTACGCGTAAATAAATGACATTTACATATAATCCTATTTCTTTTGATTCCGAATTTTGCTGGGTTCGACCCTAACCCACGTGCCAAATAAATGACAGGTGACGTCATAATAATACAGAAAAAAAATTTGAATTCACACTCAAACTTTTGGCAGCTTTTATAATGGAGAACAAAGAGGAAGAATTGCTTGCTATGGCTTATAAAGTTCAGGGTGTTTTACCGGAACGCCCGTTGCAAGAAATATTAATTGATTTGCAAAAAACGCTTAATGTTGAAGCAACCATTGCTAGAATACTTGACGGAACTGTAAGTTACAGCCTCTTTTTGTGATTTACCTTTAGAATGACTTACTTTAATTATATTTTAATGTCAAGTTCTTGCAAGGAACCTTGCTGGATCCTTCTGAAGGGCCTCTTTCAGTGATGCAAAATCCGGTTCCTACTTATGGGGTTCCACAGTTTGTGAATGCTGTCCCGTATATCCCTACAGCTATACCAATGCAAGTTTTAATTTATTTTGAATATTAAACATGCGTAATTTTAATGTGATTTTGCTTTTTCAGAAATCCGAACACCAATTTTGTTGATCAAGAAATCATGGTAATAATTTAATGGAACATCTCTATAAATTAAATATATTAATTGTTGTCTCTCTAACTTTATTCAAAAGCCAAGATTCGATTCGAAGAATCCAAACTGTTCCATCTCTTCTTTGTGTTCGATGCAAGACAATGCTAGCAATTTCAGATTTTCATTCCCTTATTCGCCTATTCCACAAAAGGAGCGTGATTACGATTCATTCTTAGATCTTGAATATCCTTCGGATCGTTTAAATAAGACGAGTGATTCCGAGAAAAATAATAGTGCCATATTATCTGGACTTATGGATCAAGTAAATGCTCATAACACAATTGAATGTTTAAATACAAATAATCGGGTCAACGATGAAACGACCGGATCTGCAAAAGAAGTTCAAATTAGAATCGAATGCAAGAATACAGCTATTGAGGTTGACGACATATCAAAGGAACCTGCAAAGCTTGTTTCATCGCCTACAGAAGAAACTTCGTTGAAAATTACGGAAAAAAAACCTACGAAAAGAGAAACAAGGGGAAGAAAAAGAAAGATTGTTAAAGAATCTGAAGTTAACAATAAGACCTTAAAATCGAAAACCGCAGAAAATTTAGAAAAGGTCAGCATATAAAGTCGATTATTTATTTCTTATTTTTTGCTGATTTTCACTATCGGGCTAATATAGCAACGTAAAAAAGAACTAAGATTAGAACGACAAAGAGTCAAGGTTTGTAAATTTATAATATACATTTAATGCAATGGATTATATGATTTTTAACCTACAGTTTGTTCCAATAAAAATAGGAAGAGGGCGCAGCAGAAAGAGCAAGAATCAAAGAATTGCAAGAAGCAAATAAGCGTAAAACCGATAAATTAGAAGCGATCAAAGAAATCATAGTAGATGTAGAGAGTAAATTAATGGCACAACCTTTAGGGCCTCTATTGAGTAATATATTTGAAGAAATGTCAGTGAGCTTTAATATTGTGTCCACAAATGTTGCTAATACCATCAGCTGGCGGCGTAAAGTCAAAGCAGAATGGAAAGAAGAATCCAATGCTTATATACCTGTCCCGGAATATATCAAAGAAGAACAACATGTATTATACTATTTGCCGATTGCTGAATTATGCAACTTGATAGAAACCAACGCATTACAGTCTCATTATATAGCATTGAAGGGTAGTTTTCCTAATAAACAATTGATTTATCTAATTGAGGGGCAGGAAGAATATTGTCGAAAAAAGAGAACGCAGCAAAATCGTATATTTAATGAAGCTGTGCGTTTGGGAATCGAAGGTGGCCCCGTTACCGCTAAAAAGAATAAAAACAAAACAGATGAACATGGTCCTAATGAAGATAAAATTGAGGATGATCTCATCTGGCTGCAGGTGAATACCGAATGCTTGATCGTTCACGCCAAAAACGTGGATGAATCGAGTAAGAAAATTTGCACACTCACTGGTGATATTGCAAGAAATCCATACAAGTACGCGTCGCAATTCTATTCTTGCATTTGTTAAGAATTTTATTGCCAGACTTAATTTGTAATACTTTTTAAAGGAATTTAAATGAAGGTTTGAATTTCTGTGTCGAAAACGCGATTCGATCTGGAACCGATGAAGCTGATACTTGGCAGCGAACACTTCAAGCAATCCCAGCAGTGACGGTGCCCGTAGCTTCAGCCATTGTACGTAAATACCCAACGATCAAATCTTTTTATGCGGCATATTTTAAATGTCGTACAATCGAAGAAGGAGAATTACTACTTTCAAAAATAGAGGTATCTTTTATAGTAATTTCAATCTCGCAATCCTTTAACTTATTACTAATCTTAACAAAATATTAAGATTGCAAATGCGGAACTGGGGCATTCTCATCGTTTCATTAATAAACCTCTTTCAAAGAAAATATACGATATATTCATGCAACAAGATCCAAATGCCTTAATTCAGAATTAATGTTGTTTCTATTAAATTCGATGGTTCCGCTTACTGGCATTTTGATAATAAAATTCTAAAGCGATAATGTTTTATGGCTATTACATTTTATTGGTATAATTTTGTTTTCATCCAACAATTTGGTTGTTCTAAATGACAAATTTGAGTGCGCATTGATCATCTGTTAGATCAACTTTATTTCTTCGAGTTACATAACTTTGGGTAGGATATTTGTTCCCAGCTCAAGGTGTAGACATGATGTTTTAAATAATCCAGCTTCGACTGTATAGTTAAATAATAATTTTCAAAATCTAGATCTAATTTATCTAATTTACGTGCATTGGCTTATTCTGCAAAAGCTACAAGGTTTTTGTTTTCTTCAACAAGATCTCCAACTTTATAGAATATTTTTTCAATTTTACCAGGAAATGGTGATTTAATAAGGTGCTTAATATAATAAAATAATAAAAATTTCGCGATTAATTGTTTGTAGAATTATTAAATTAATAATGAGCAGAAATTATTTACCTCCATTTTCATTGCCTCCAAAACTATAAGCGGTGCTCCTTTTTCGACTACTTGACCAACTGTTACAAATATCTATTATATAAATAAATGAATTTGTTAATAAGACATTCAAAGTAGCTGACTCAAATAATACCATCCAGTTACCTGAGATATTTTACAAGGCATCGGAGTTTTAATAGAGCCTACAACGTCTGAGGTTACTGCACTTAAATAAGCTGGCGTTGGAATTTGTAGCACTGCTCTTCCGTGCTATTTAAATACGCGTTTATGACTTATGAAACTATTAAATTTAAGAGCTTATAAAAATTAACTAACCTCGCCAAAAATGACCACCTGATTCTTGTCTAAAATAACGCGACTACATAATTTTCGATCATCAATATCAAGAATTATTTGTTTTTGAGCTTCATTCCATTTAGCCATTACTCCTGTAAATATAGATAAAGTTTCTCCACTTTGATTTACTTTAACATCAAATGTGCCATTGGATTTGAATTGTATTTCCACAATCGATTCAGATTCATTAGAATCGGACAAAGAAATGTGTCTCGTGTGCACTGTATTCAATCTAGCGCAAACAAGTGTTGACCATGGAGAAAAAGGATCTAATTTCATTAATAGTGATAATAATAAAGTTAATTAAACATGAAACAATTTTGTAAAAAATCAATATATATATATATATACCAAAAGTTTCCGAAATTCTTGATTGTTGTTTTTTTAATTCAATTAAAGCTAATGAAATGGCAGCTTGCGCCAAGATGAGTGGATTAGTGCGACTTATCGATGTGAATAAATCTGCCCTATATTTCTAATATGATTGATTTTCATTTAATCTATCGTCGACTTAAAGAACGTTTAAAAATCAAAATACTACTTCAATGAATCCTGTTTCCAATTCTTCAGCAATAAAGGCAGGATGAGATGAAAGTTTTTTCAGAAATTCAATATTTGTATGCAGGCCAACAACCTTGATGAAAATTTTAACTGGTATTTATTAAATAATTGCAATTTTATAAATCTAGACTTAATAATAATACATACCTCATAATCATTTAGAGCTTTTCTCAAAATCCTAAGTGCCTCAGTACGATCAACCCCTTTAACAATTAACTTTGCAATCATAGGGTCATAGTGTACGCTTATTTCATCACCTTGTTCAAACCCAGTTTCCAAACGAACAGTGGATGAAGACTGAGGGGTATGTAAATGAATAAGAGGGCCAATATCAGGCAAGAAATTACTGTTAAATCAAAATGTCAGATATATCGATAAATGAGAAAAATAACGTGCCAAAAATAGTAACTCGATCATAAGAAAATTCTTACTTATCAGGATTTTCTGCATATATACGTGCTTCAAAAGCATGTCCATCAAGGCGCAAATCATTTTGCGTGAGAGGCAATTTATTACCAGCAGCAACCTAAATCAATTAGTTATTTATCTATGTTGAATACTATCTAATGTGAAAGAAAATTTGAAGTATAAATACCTCTAATTGCCATTGAACTAAATCAGTATTGGTCACCATCTCCGTTACTGGATGTTCAACTTGAAGTCGAGTATTCATTTCCATAAAATAAAATTGCTGAGTTTCGTTATCAAAAATAAATTCCACTGTTCCAGCACCAACATAATTGACAGCCTTGGCAGCGGTCACTGCTTTTTGCCCTAATTCGTTTCTTAGTTCTTCACTCAATCCGGGAGCAGGAGCTTCCTCAAGAATCTTTTGGTGTCTTCTTTGCACAGAGCAATCTCTTTCAAAAAGATATACTGCATTTCCATACATGTCTCCAAAAACCTGCACCTCTATATGACGAGGTGTGAGGATATATTTCTCAATAAGAACTTGATCATCACCAAAAGATTTGATTGCTTCCTGCTTGGAAGATTCGAGTTGAAGATCAAATTCAGATGGATCGTTGACAATTCGCATGCCTTTGCCGCCACCACCCTTAATTGCTTTTATTAGAACCGGATAACCTATTTCGGCAGCTTTGTCTTTGAGAAAAGCAGGGTCTTGATTTGAACCATGATAACCTGGTACTACAGGAACACTAGCGGCAGTCATGATTTCCTTGGATTCACTATCAAAGCAAAATTTTCCTATTGATATGAATTATTTTAAGATGATTATTTTTAAGCACGCGACAATAACCTTTTTGAACCCATTGATATAATGGCAGAAGCTGGTGGGCCAATGAATGTAATATTTTCGATTGATAAACGCTCGGCAAACAAAGGATTCTCGGATAAAAATCCATATCCTGGATGAATAGCCTGAAAAATATTTAATATTCTAATTGAACAAATCCAAATCACGTTTATTTTCACTTATTAAAATAATACCTGGGCGCCGCTTCTTTTAGCTACAGAAATTATTTTTTCAATATTTAAATAACTTTCCCTTGAAGGGGAAGGCCCTATCAGGTAGGCTTCATCAGACTAAAAATTTATTTCGGATGAATAGTTGTTTTTATACTTTATCAATTAAATCAACCTCCACTAACCAATTTGACATGACGAGCTTTCCTATCGGCTTCACTGTACACCGCGACTGTTTTAATGCCTAATGCTTTAGCCGTTCGAATTACGCGACATGCAATTTCTCCACTATTTTTAAAAGGTCAAATTTTACCGAATAAAAAAAGCTTTCTACGCGATAATAATTCTTACCGGTTGGCTATTAATATCTTGTCAAATAATGGTTTGCGTTCTGGAAATAGACGAACAATCAGTAAATGCAGAAGTAGAGTTACTTGTATAAAAGATAGGATTACCATGAGCTATATCTGAGACACTTCGTATCAAATGAGGAGAATAACATTTTCTAGAGAATCTTGCAAAATTCGTTCTCAGGTTAAAATTTATTTTTGTATGGACTATTACCAAACTAAACATGTTTTTAATCGACGACATTATCACCAAATATATTTATTAATGCATAATATATAAATAAAATTACATCTAGTATACACTGACATTCATAAAAAACATTTTATAGATTGTAAGCACTCGGTTAATCAAGAGAATGTTTCCATGATATATAGTAAAATTATCTCCCTAAGGAGGTAGATGAGAGGAAAAAAATTTATCATATATTTTAATGACCTACTAATACTTTATCAAGTCTCTGAGCAAGGTCCGAAACACGGGCCTCGACTTTCTCAATATTCTTATAAATCAACTCATCGTTTTCTTTTATGGATGTTTTGAGCTGTGAGGAAATAGAAATTAATTTAACTCGCACACAAAAGTAACAACACACAAATTATGCACATTTTTTCTTACCTTTCCTGCTACATCATTCAAATTTTTGAGCTCATCTCCAATTTTACTCTGTTCCCCAACCAGCATTTTTATAGTATCATTAAACACAGCAGCTTCATTATGCAATTGTTGCAAAGATTTCAATCTATTAACAAGAGCTGGCGCTAATGCGATCAAAGGATCAATTTTATCGAGGAGACCAAAAAGACGATCCACCTGGCAATGAAGTCGATAAAAAAAAATGATTATTCAAGAAATTGATTCAACATAACATGATATGACAACAGAATGATTAATAAAAAACCTTTTCTCCCGTTTCAAATGGAATAACACCACCATTGGAGAGTTCTTTATTTTTCAAATCATTCACTTTCTCTAATTCTGATGTTAATGTCTTGACTTTCCTTGTAATCGACTCTAAATGACGCGGCTGAATAAGGAGTTGCATATGTTGTTCAAGCTTTTCGACTGACATGATTAGGTTTGCATTTGGTATAGAAAGCAACTTTAAGAAAAAAAATATTTGTTAAAAAAATTGTATCGAAAATTCTTTGTATGATTAAGCAATTTAATCTTACAAGATCATCAAAGTTTTGTCCATGTGATGTGCCCAGAACTTTTTCTAGTACAGAAATGCGTTCATCAAGCTCCGCTGTTTTAGCTAAAGCGTGTGTTTTTATAGTTTCCGGAGAATAATAAAGTTCGTAAGTGACAACCTAAAAGAAAAATTAATTTAACTTAATATCGATAAACCTGTGTTACGTTATTAAAACGAATAAATGAGCATACATTCTTCCCGCTGTCTACGCTTGACGCTTGTACTGTAGTATCATCATCCGCGGTCGCATCTTTCTCATCATCTTCTTTGGGAAATCCAATATTTTTAAATGTTTCCAATTGATGAATTAACCTTTTACCTAATTCAGCTTGTCGAATTATAGTGCCATCTTGTTCATCTAAAGGAAGATCACCCAGACCCTGACTAATACGATCGAGATCATTTTGCAAATGATCTATCTGAGAGATCATGCCGCCATGGGAAATTTGCGCAACAGTTGGATCATCCTAGCATAAAGAGAATTTTATAATTAGCATAAAATACATTGTTAGGAATTCTAATATATAATAACCTTATTGTTTTCAACTTGTTCTCTGAGCTCTCGAACTTCATACATTAATCTTTGTAATTTCTGAGGAGGTGTCTCCTGTGATGCTTGTTCTCTTGGCAATATTTCATATTCTGATATGTCCAAAGGTTTTCTGGAGGAAATTTTGTACATTTGCTTTGTATGGCGAGATAATCTATCAGAAAAATCTTATCGATAGAAAGGCTAAAGATTAATTAACAGGAAAAATTAAAGGCAATAAAAATCAAAATAATTTACCTGTTTCTGAGGAATCAACGATACTGTCCTTAAACTTGCCAACCGCATCATTCATAGAAATTTTGTCCCTTACAATGTCCTCATTAACCTCTTCTATAAGGTTATACTAAAATTACGCAAATTATGTCTAAACTGCGAATTATTGTATATCTTAAACTACAAAATTGAGAAATTTATTTTATACCCCATCGTCTGAAGTTTCAGGCTCCTCGTTATCAGGTGTCTCGTAAACATCTGGCTGTGTATCCTATCAACATTTAAATGGAAATAAGAAAAGCTTTATTTCAAAAAGTAACTAGGTAAATTGTATCGTAGCAATTTAAAGAACTCACTATATCGGGAAGCGTGCTGTATTTGTTGCTAGACATTTTGGCGGGAAATGCAGCAACAAAAAAAGTCACGTCGTTTTAAAAAAAACGATAGCATTTGATGCGATCTACGTTGTCATTCCACAAGTCACATGATTTACACAAAAAAGAGCATGGACAATGATTTTATGCGGCAATAAAATTATCAATTATGCATACAATAAAAATAAATTATGCGTTCGTTTTAATGTACATTATTTCGGTTATTTTGATTAAATTTCGACAAACATGCAAAATTTTGATAAATTATGTGGCTTAAGTCGTGTAGTCCTATTAAATGTGATATTCACAGGTCCCGCACCATACATTGTAATACTATGATTAACTTATAAGTAAATGCTAGACATAATTAAGGAAATTTGTGTCTATCATAAGAAGTTTGAATTCTTTGAATTCTTTTATGTGACACTTCGTTCTTCGAGAATGCCTCGCTACTCTTCGGAAGAGTAATTGGAAGTGTCTTCTATAAAAAAATTTTTCTATGAAATATTTATTATCTTCGGCTTGTGACTTTGGAGTATCATAAAAAATATTATTTAATTAAACCAAATCATGTAATCTTAAATTAAAGAAATTAAGTTATAGTTCAGGCTTAAGCCACGTGACTATAATAAAATTTAATTATATATCTAATAAAACACTAAAAAAATGATTCTTAATAAAAATTATTGATTATTACAGATTAAAATGAAATTTTTGGCCAAAATTATACAGATTTTATAAATTATTTGGTCAAAATTAACATAATTTCTTATGATTAAATAATGATTTTTTAAAAATAATAATAATTTTGAAATATAAAATACAAATTAATCTTGTAATAATATTTATATAACTAAATACTATATAAAATTACTGATATAATTCTTTTATATTATAAATTATAATAATTATTAAGATATTTTATTTTAATTTAATTTGTCATAATTAAAAATAATTAATTATTAAAAATTAATTTCAAATTTTCTAATAATTAAACTTAAAATATAATTATAATAATAAAAATAAAAATCAAAACTTAGTGATTTTATTAATTTTATATTAATTTAAATATATAGTAATATAAAATATTAAATATAATAAATATTTTTAAATATTGTAAAAGTAATAATTTTAATTTTAATAATAAATTAATTTTATTAAAGTTACAATATATATTTATTTGATAACTTTATTCTATATCATGATAATATTAATAAAATTAATTATTTTTTTATATTAAAAATTATTTGAATTATAATTAGTAGTTATTTTAATTTTATTTTTAATAAAAAAAGAAGCAAACATTTAGCTATTTTCTTTTTAATTATTAGTATTATTTATATTTAACTTATTTTTATTTTGCTTGAAAGGATTTGATAAAAAAGATTATATCATTTATAAGTTAAAAAAAGTAAGTAATAAAGTAATTATAGCTCATATAATAATAAAATCTCTATTAAATAAAATGCTTATAAAAAAGAAAGTATGAGAGAAAAAACTTTGATTATTATAAAAAACTCTTTAATATAATCTTATAAAGTTTCTTACTTAATAAAGCATTTGAAAATATAAAAAGTATTATTATCATAATAATATAAAATTCTTTAATTTCTTAATTTCTTTAATTTCTTAATTTCATAAATTATCTTAATTTTATAGATCATTTTCTTAATTTTTAATTTTAGTATATTTATCATGAATTTCATTTATTATTATTTAATCTCATTTATTATTATTAATTTCATCATTTGTATTATGTTTTAAGTCTTGACATATACTTCACCTTTAGATATTATTTGTTAGTATTTAGCACAATATTTAGTCTTTATTTCATACTTATAATTATATAATATAGTTACTAGCAAGTTTCCAGCAAAGTTCCAACAAACTTATATAACTTTAAATATGTATAAATAACTCTGCTCTCAAATATTAAATAAATATACTTGAAATACTTTAATCTTTTTAATTATTGCTTTCATTTATCTTTTTTATCATAATGGATTATATCTGGTTAATACTTGTTTTTCTTGTCTTAAAAACATGAGTAGTAGAAGATCTCTACTTTAAATAAGCCATATTCTTTTGTTTTTATTATTTTTATCTTTCAGTTAAAATGATACTGAAAGAGGATTAAGTGAGCATACTTAATCTTTTGTTTATTTTTATTTGTGCCTTTCAGTTGAAATAATACTGAAAGAGGGTTTAGTCAGCATACTAAATCTTTTGTTATAGTTTTTAGTATTTGATTTGTAATTTAGTTTTTGGTACCACTTTTTATTTTGCACATATTCTCTTCTTTATTTTTATGAATTTAAAAACAATACTCGTAAGTATTGGCACATGAAAACCTTTAGAATAATCTTGATCTCACTCAATGTTATAAATAATTCAGTCTTAGCCCTCAAAACTTATTATAAGCTATATCTCGAGTAAAATCTACCTTCATAGTAATAGCTTGTAATAGTATTATAATAAATTTATTTATTAAATATATCAAACTAGAAAAATTTAATAAATGCGCAATCAAATGCATTAATTTGTATTAAAAATTACAATCAGTTTCTTACCAATATTATTTTCATATTTAGATTTACTATATCTTAAAAAAAAAGAACAAATTAAAGAAAATGCAATTTCAAGAGAACTTATTAGCATGAAATTCCTCAAACAAGTTGCATTAATACAGTCAGATCTCTCTAAATGCAACTTGCTTGGGCCAACTTTTTAACATCATGCATTTAGAGAACAATAAGAAAAATTGAATTTATGGATACCATTGTGAATTAAAAATCTTCAAACATGCGGTAACCTTGAACCACATTTTATATTTATGCGAATATCTTTGTACCTAATAACAAAAATCGTAATAATTTTTAATACCTCGATGTGAGGATCAAATGTATTCGATCGGTCAACTGGATACCGAGATATTGCAAACTAACAATAACGGGCTTTCGGATGCGATGTCTGGACTAACGATCGCCACTGATATGGAAATCGAGTGGTATCGAAATTATATCTCAAAAATTCGCAAATTGAATTTAAACTGACATTTGATGACTTTTTATAAGTCACAACATTTATCATCTATATGTATAAAATTTTATATAAAATTTTACATCTAATAATCACTACGTCATCACCTCAAGCAGTGCTATTCGGAGAGCTGGTAATGCCAACGTGAGCAGCCAAAGACCTACTTTCTTTTGATGGTTTTTTTTGGCTCGGGAGACAGTTGTTTCTGGCTGCACAACGTACCAGAAGAGAAGAAAATTTTGGGTGGGTGGGTATTCAGGCAGCTCACCCATGACACTATTAGGAAAAATCAAACCGGACCGGTTAATATTATGCTGCAAGAGATATTAAAGCAATAAAAAAGAATAGTCACCCGCTGTTCCGAAATTTTTCGACCAAGCTTTCTTGCCTTGAATATTGGTGTAAGCAAGTTCACATACTTTCTCGGAGTTGAACTTACTCCATCTCTTTCCAACCCGAGACAGCACTATCCTTTTGAAACAGGGAATTATTATAGATTATAAAGCGGGAGTTCTTTACGAGAAAATACATAATCACGGAGCAAATCTTACAAAATTAATGAATACATAACCGACATTACATCAGTTTTTAAGTCCATCCGCAAATAGAAAAAGTCATATTGACTCTTATGAGTCTCGTCAAGAGTCTCAAGCAACATCCGCTAAGAACACTATAATGATCAACGTTTGTAATTGATAATTGGAATACGCGACTACTTATTTACCTGATTATAATTATTTGGAATGTTTCTTATCACGAAAGTGGTTCGTTGACCCTCACCTATAACTTGGACATTTATAGTCATTAAACATTCAAATACTCGAGATAAAACTACTTGCGATTTTTCCCAGATCAAGCGTGTTTTTGTCAGGAATTGTCTTCTAACAGACACGACAATAGTGCTATTATTGGGTCCCATTTGCCTCTTTCCACTCTTTTTGAAACCTTCTTCACCTGTATTATCAATTCTATTTGGTCTAGTCAAACTTGACATGCTTGAAATTTTGTTCTCCATTATCCAAAGGATTCGCAATCAGCACTACTTTCAAATTGAAAATTATCAACTTGGACCGACTGTTTTTCTCTATTCTGACGCAAGATATTGAATACCCTTTTCCAAGAACACGAATCATAATCAATTTTGATAGTCGCTTTCTATAATTTATATTGTTAATCGTGAAGTAATAAAGAAAATTATTATTAATTCAATTATTTACTCTAAATTTTCTGCAGTTCATAATCTCCTTCGCATGGTAGTATAACATAACGATAGAACAAAATTTAAAAATTTCCGAGGATGAATGTTTATTTAACATAATTTTCACGTTACACTTGCCGAATTCTAGTTTTTTAAAAGATAACGATAAACTCTTGCTTTCCGAGTAAAAAAATGAAAAATTATGGTCAAGTTATACCGATACTTATTCTTCCGGAATATTTTTTATGATTAACAAGCAATTTTTTTTATCAAAATTAATTTTCGTTAATCTTTTCCGCTATTCCTATAAAAATGGCGCAAATATTCAATCACTTATAAATTTCGTTTTTTCGAGACTTAATCTCTTGACTTTTTTTTTATATTATTAATCTTTTGTTTTTGTGGAATGGAAGAAAATTCTCATCTATTAATTTCCTGCGCGAATTTATATGTTATGTACATATAATTAATAAAAACGCGCAAGTTAAACGCGCATAATCAACAAAAAATAATTGAATCATAATTTGTCCTAAGAACAAACTGGCTTGTTGGTTGATTGGTGCTTGATCTCCGCAACCCAAATTATTCGAAATAATCCTACGACCCAAACAATATCGACACAAGCAGTTGGCAATAACCATATGTTAATAGTCTAATACTTCTCCCCCACCCCACGTACAGACAAAAATCTCGCGAATCCATATAAACAACCCCCCAACAACAATGCCAAAACTTTAGAGCAATAAATGAGTCTTTAAAGTTAAACAAATTAAAAAGTGAAATTTTGTATAAGTTTATGCTATTTTGTTACGCGATAAATAAAAACCTTATATCTTTCACCACCACCATATTTTCTAAAGCTAATAACAACGAAAACTGAATTATTCCCATAAAATAACAAAATAATTATATAATGGCATCACCCAAAACTACACAATACAACAAACTACCAACAACGACCCGCGGGCACTTGGCGGCACCACGAAATGTTTTCTCCACGGTACCAGTTGATGCGGTAAATACCCGGGTTCACGTGGGGTGTTAGCGATTTTATAGTTTATCTCGGAACGGAATCGGTGTGAAAGTAGAAATTTTAGGCTATTTAAAATTTAAAATTTGTGTATTATTATTTATAAGTTCAAGATATTTTATATTACGAAAGACGATTCTTTGTCGGATCCCAGGGTCTGGTACGAAATCCCGAAAGAACGACATCCCGAATCACAGAATCACAAAACGACATCCTGAATCACAGAATCACAAAACGACATCCTGAATGAATGAAAACCTGATAAACGACATCCCGTGATAATTTTAGTATTCCATGCATTTTGGGACACATGCACTATACTCTCGGGATTTCGATATTTTGGGCTTATATACGTTCTGGATTTCGACCGTTATCGAATTTGTCAAAAATAGATTCAAACTGAGTTTAAATGCTATGTGATTATGTCGGCGATATTATTGATTACAGGATA
>CAJVPS010000403.1:0-25544 GCA_910591765.1 Ambispora leptoticha
AAATTAAAAATAATCTTTCACTAAACTATTCTACTATATATATGAATATCATATTACAAGATAATAAAAATATAGATCCTGAATATTAAATAAGATATAATATTTAAGAATAAAAACATGATAATAAATATAGTAATAAATAATATATGAATAAAAATTATAATAAAATATAGTTTTTTATAACTAGGAAAAGATTAAGAAATTAAGGAATTTTATGTCACTATGATAACATATATATCCTGAGTGTTTCTTTTAAGATTCTATTTAATCTTTCTATTTGGCTATCAATTTATAAGTAAAAGATTATTAATATTACTAATTTTATTCTAAGCTATTCAAAAAGAGATTTTCAAAAGTAATTTATAAATTTTGTATCTCTATCTAATATAATAAAAAAATAACAGTTATTAAATTAAAATATTTTTCAAAATAAATAAAAAATTATGTTATTGATTATAAATGCATTTTATTTCTAATAAATATCTATTTGAATAAATAGATTTAAAGATAAAATAATTATTTAATATTCTTTTACTATTTATATAATATAATAAAATATGATTAATATAAAGATTTATGCACAGTGCAAATAATATTATATTACTAGTTAAATAATATATATTTAGCAAATAAAATTTATCAAAAAACAAATATTTCTCTTTAAATTATTAAATAAAATATTAAAAAACTTAAAAAAACAAGTATAATAAAGTATTAGCAAGAAAATAGTCACAAATTTAAAATTACATAAAGAATTACTACTGCTATCAGATAACATATATATAATAATAAAGAAATATTAATATTGCATCAAATAATTTGGCAAAATTTAAGAAAAAAAGATTATATGAGCTTTATATCTTATAAAATGCTGATATTTACAGATCAATATATGAAAATGTAAAAAAAATGAGCAGAAATATATATGAAAATAACTAGAACTATACTATTTTTATTGATAAGACTGCATTTGATCTTTTCTAAAACAAAGTCTGTTAGTGATACAAAACTGGAATAAAATCTTTTTAGTGACTATCTAAAATATATTAGAAGATTATGATATAAGATAGAATCTTGCTTAGAGAAAAAATATCATTATTTTACTTTATCAAAATAATAAATAGATTATTTTATGTTAACATCTTGTAAATTCAGCTTTTATTTACTATACAGAATATATATAATAATAACTGATATTTGTAATAGGATAATAATCTGAAGTATATATTCAAGATAATAAAAAATTTTATTGCAAAAAATAGAATTAAAATAATTAATTAATTAGCAAATAATTCCAATTTTAATCCTATTGAAAACTTGTGACAAATAATTAAGAATAAAGTCAAGTAATGAATACTATAAAATATTGAGTAATTGAAGTAATTTTTAACTGAAGAATGAAAAGTAAAACAATAATTAATTTAGTATAATCAATAAAAAATAAATATAAACTAGTAATAGAAGTAAATGGTGATAGAATTCTCTACTAAAAATTTTATAGTTAATAAAGAATCTTTTAGACTTTATAATACATCAAATTTTATTTAAATATCTGTTGTAATTGCTTAGAATGCAAAAATTTGTTACTATTATTTTTTTTATTATACAGTATAATTATTATAAGTAATAAGCTATATAATTTAAATATATTTTTAAAGAATAATTATGATAGGTATGAAATACACATTTTTTGATAATTTATCTATAAATATAAATATTATATCATATCCAAATTTTGTAATTAGAAGTTAAACTATAAAATTCATAATAATATATTTCTATTTATATTTTGGAATAACAAGTAGTTAAAATAATTATTGATTATTATTTTTATTATATTAATAAGATTTACAACTGGTAATATATTTATGAATACTTTTATTTATCTTTGATTAATAGAATTATTGAGATATAGCTATATATATCTTGTTTATTTTAATATATTTTGCTATTGATCTATTATGAAATTCAAATAGTATTTTTATCTTCAAGATTTTATTATTAGATATAGCTAAATGATTAGTATTTTTCAAGTATAATAAATCTTTTTTAACTTAAAATATTTTGTCTTGACTTATTATTTGAGTGTTATACTATTGAAGTTTTTTAAGATATCATATATTTCTATAAAATATTTATCTTTATTATATTTCTGAATCAACTCTTTTTTATAAACTAAATTAGTAATAATAACTGAAATATTTGTTAGATATAATTGACATAAAAGTATATCTATAACTATATTAACTTTATCAAATTTATACTTTATTTTAAAATTACTGGCTTGTAAACTTCCTAATTAGTAAGCCTATCTCTTAAAAAGATTGTATTGTGTTTTGATATATTTTAAAAAGACATAGTCTGTAATTACTATAAACTTTTGTTTTTCTAAATATAGCTTTCAAAGTCTGATAGTATATATAATTATAAATAATTTTTTTTCATGAACTAGATAATTTTATTCAGTAGTGAAAGTTTTCTTGATTTAAATATAATTAGTTAATTATTCTTGTCTTGATTTGACTTAATATAGCTTTAATGACAAAATTTAAGATATTTATAGTAATTGTAAATAATAATTTAGGTTAGATAATAATAAAACTGATATTGATATAAGATATTATTTGAGAGTTTCAAATACTTATTATATTTAGATAAACTATTTATAATCTTTATTTTTATATAAATGTACTATAAATAATAATATAATTACTAAAAAATCTTTTACAAATTTTTTATAGTAATTTGCAAGTTTAAGAAAAGAACAACATTCTGATATATTTATTAATACTGATCAATCTCTAATTATAGCAATCTTTCTTTAATTTATTAAAATATTATCTGCTAATATGAAATATTCAAGATATTTTATATATTATTATTTGATATTATATTTCTTTCACTTGACATATAATTTATATTTATAAAATATTTTTAATATAGTCTAAAGATATTATATATATTTTTTTCTTTATCTTATTATATATTAAAATATTATCTAAGTATATAATTACAAATCTATCTAAATAATTATGAAATATATTATTCATAAAGATTATGAAAATGACCAGTACATTAGTAAGATTAAAAGAGAACTTATAGTTTTTATATATGTCTTCTTCTAAAATATGAATTTAATGATATTTTAAATATAAATCTAGTTTTGAAAAGTATTTGAATCTGTAAGTCTATCTATTAACTCATTAATTCTAAATAATGAATAGTAATTTTTAATAGTAATTTTATTTAAAACTTAGTAATTTATATATAATCTTAATATATTTTCTTTCTTAAGTATAAAAAGAATTGATATTCTAAAGAATGAGATACTAGAGTAAATAAAATCTTTCTGAATTAGATTAGCTAATTACTTTTTAAGCTTATTTATCTTTATAAATGAGAGTTTATAAATAGATCTGAATAGTAATTCAGATTCTGATATAAGATTAATTTTGTAATTAATTATTCTTTTGAATATTAGTTAGTTTAATAAGATTTCTGAAAATATGTCTTTATACTTTTTTTTAATATCTAATACTTCAGGTAAAAGTTACTTTTCTTTAATTTCTTCTTTATTTTCAGTATTGTTGAGATATATTGTAAAGAATTCTGTATTTACTAATAAATTTGCAAATTATTATCTTGAAATATATATTAAATTATAACTAGAATTAACTTAATTTCATTATCTGCTTGAAATTTTATTATTTTTAAACCATAGATAAAGATAATGATATTATTTTTCTAATATATAATTAGATTAATCAAGATTTATTTAGGATAAAATTATATCTCTACAATTTTAATACTTATATATTTATCTTATATATTCTATAGATATCTAATTTTAGTTTATTTATCTTTATCATAATAATAATAATTATCTTCTTATTATTAGCAAGTTCTACTATGACTAATATAATCTTTTGTAATTTTACTTTATTTTTCTATATAAATTTCTTATTAATAAAGTTTCTTAATATATCACTATCTAGTAATATTCATACTAATTTACTATTTATTTAACTATTGAATTCTTATAATCTTTTTCTATTATCTTTTAAATAAGTAAATTTTACTCTTTTATAAGATTAAAAAATTCTTCTTGTTTATTTTTAATATTTATAATCTTGATTTTTAATCTAGAATAATAATTTTTGGTAAAGTAATCTGATTTATCACAATTATAACATGTATTTTTTGATTTATTTTTTTTTTGATTATTATTATTCTTTCTGTTATTATAATAACTTTCTGCTTGGTCAAGTTTTATTAGTATTAGACTATTATTTTAGTGATTTTTATATTAATTCTATGAATAATAACTATTATTATTATATTTGTTTATAAATCTAAAGATTTATCTTGTTTATATATAGATATATTATAGTATATAGCTAGCTTTTAAGCTTTTTCTAAGATTTCTAATATCTAATAATTGATTTCTATCTTTGTAACAGATTTTAACTCTTCTATAAAATAGATAACTTGATCTAGATTACTCATATCTGTAACTTGACCAATTATATTTCTGAATTTTGTGTTATAATCTTATATAGATTCTGTTTAGTGAAGAAGATAAAATTATATATAAAAATATTATTAATAATATAAAAATTAAAAGACTTCTTTCAATACTATAATAAAGATTATCAATTTTTAAAAGATAAAATATTATTATTTATCTTAACTTTATTAAGATACCAATGTAAAGTTATATTAGTTAAGAAGATAAAAATATATTATATCTGTATTTTCTCATTTATAATTTCTTAAGTCTGGAATATAATTTTAACTTGTATAATCTAGACAAGTATATTTTTAATTAATTCTTCTGAATAGATTAAAATTTTAATAGAGAGATGAGATATAAATTTAAAATCATAAAGATCATCTTTTTTTATTATCTTAATTAATTTATTTATATTTTATATAAATTATTTTGAGTTTATTTTTACTAAAATTTAAGAATTTAAAACTAAGATATATATATAAGTATATAGTATATAATATATAATAAAATATTAGAAAGTAATTTATGTAATAATCATGTCTGCTACTATCAAATTATAAGATTATTTTGTTAATAATTATAAATAAGATAAAATACAATATGAATAGTTTTAATTTTATAATTTATAATTATTTTTATTATTTAAAAGTATTTATATCTGAAGTAAAAGTACAGAACAGACAGATTATATTTATAAGAAAGAAATAATATAAAATACAAATAAATTAATAAAGAATTTCTAATTTAAATTATATATAATTTAATAAAATTAATTAACTTAATTCATATCTCTGGAAGATAACTAATTATAATTCAATAATTAATAATAAAATAAATAGTAATATAAATAATAATAAAAAAAATAAGTAAAAATATAAAGAATTATTAAAAGAAATCTAATTTAAAAATATTAATAATCTAAATTAATAATATAGATATACATAGTAATTATCTATATAATAATATGTTAAATCTAATGTATTAAATATATAAATGATTATCTGTATATCCAGAGTGAAATTGATCTTTATAAAAAATAATACAGAAGCTAATTTGTTATATAAATAGTATAAAATAAAGATCTGAGCTAAAAAAAGATAATCTAATCAAAATTATTATATTACTACTACTCTTACTATCTTTATTAATAAAAATATACTTTTGAATATTCTTTTCTAATACTTGCAGATATTTTTATCAAGTTTGAATTATAAGAATATAATATTTATTGATTTTTTCTATTTAATTCTATTTATAACTTCTTTTTCAATTATAAATCAAGTATTATTTTTTGAAATATTATATTTTCTTAAATTAATTAATATATTATATTATAAGAAGAGATCAAATTATTTTAAAAAATCTTCAGATAAGTTTTTACATAAATTTTTATTATTAATATTATAAAATAGCTTGATATATCTTTTTTAATTTATATATATATATATATTTTTTCTTTGATTATTAAGAATTTATTAATTTCTCAAATCATAATAAATTTTTATTTTGATAGCTTTTTATATTTGATAAGAGATTATTTTTTTATAATTAAATTATAATATATTTTTTACAACTTACTTAATACTTATAATTTTAATAAAAATTATTTTTTTTCTTGTCAAAAATAATTAACTGATATAATAGATATTATATTTATATTTAAAAAATAAAAATTTAGAATTAATAATAACAAAATATAATTTATATATTTATATTATTATATATATATATAAAATAAATATTACTTAATATAGTAATTATATATATTAAATAAATAATTTATCAAGTATTTTATTTTAAATTATCTTGCTTAATATTATTAAAAATAATATTTAATTTTTAAAAAGTAATAAATAAAATAAGATTCATTATTTAATAATATAAAATAATATAATATATTAATTATAAGTAGTATAATTAAGAATAAATAAATAAATAAATAAGTAAATAAATAAATATCTAGTAATTTTGATATATTATATTATTATATTTCAGTTAGTCAGAAAGATAAATATAATTTTTTCTATTTTTAGTTAAAATATTATAAAATAAAATAATAAAAATTATTAAAATAATTAAAATTCAAACAAGTTTATCTGGAATACAAATTAAAAAATAATAAATATAATATATTAAAACTAAGCAAAAAGCTTATTATGTTAAATTACTTATAATAAAAGCTAATAATAAAATAATAAATACTTAATTCTCAAAATAAATCTTATCTAATATAACAAGATCTATATCAAATTTCATTAATATTTTTATAACAAACAAAATAAATATAAATCTCTAATATTAATAATAAATAAAAAAATTTCAAAAAAATAAGTAATAAGGTTAATAAATTAAATATATTAATAAAAATTCTTATTAAATTTATCTAGATAAAACAAGAGATTAACTAGTTACTATTTTATTTTATTTTATTATTTAAATATGAATTCTCTTTTATTAAATAAAAATTAGTTATTTACAAATAAGAATTATAAATTAACTAGTAATAAATTTGCTATATATCAAATTTTCAGAAATTTAACATTAAGAAAATTCAAAAATAACTATGGAATCTTAAAATAACTCTATTCTATAATAATTAACAATACTTTAAGAATATGATACATTAGTTTATAAATATAAATTCTGAAAAGCTTAAAGCTAATCTTAATATTATATTATAAAATAACTTACAAGATTTTAATATAATTGAAGATATATAAGCGAAATTAAAACTGGATTTATAAAATCAAGATCACAAGTAGTAGCTATTATATTTGATATATGAAATCTTAATAATTTGCTAATGTAACGTAGTAATCCATTTAAGATAATAACTAATATGTAATGAAGAATATATTCAGTTTTCACCAAACTTAAACTAATCTTTTTTGGCAGTTAATTTCTTTTAATAATATTTATTAAAAAATGATTTATCATTTTATAAAACTCAATATCAGAGTAATAGATTTTATCAAAGATTTTAGCTTATAAACAAGAGTTAGAAGTAAGATTGAGCATTTTACAAACTAAATTGATTCTAGAGTTTTTTGTACTATTATTTATGAATATTGTCGAATCATTAATAATCTCGTTATAGAGAGGGAAATTTATATGAATCATCTTGGTCTTTTTTTAAAAAATTATCAAAATATCATTATAAAGAGGTTGAGTTGTATAATATCTCTAAAAATTATATAAATTAATTAATTACATGTAAGACTTTTATGAGCTAAACTTTCAATAATGCTCAAAATAATCATCGTAAAAACGGTGATCATCGGCGCCAAAGCAATATATGAATAAGCTAACAAAGCGGCAACCTCCTCTTGAAAAGAACCAGTAATCTGTGCCACATTCATAGTATTGATAGCAGTTGGTCCACTAGTAGCCAGCATCATCACAAACCACAACATCGGATCATCAAAATACCAGCCTCTAGTCAACACCACCAATGAGATCCCGATAATTGGCATAATTATAAATCGACAGGTCATTATGTAAGAGATTATTGGGAGTAGTTCGCGACTTTTGTGTGGTGAAATGTTATTTAGTTGTGCACCGAGAAGGAGGATCGTGAATGGAATTGCTATTTCACCTATATATTGTACTGGCCGTGTTATCACTGTGTAGAGGATTGCAGACTCTCCAAAGAATAGGGATCTTATAGTGGGGATCGTTCCTACTATTATTGCTATTAATGCGGCATAGAGAGGTGCATTCATGAAACCTTTAATTTTATTGATTAGATTTGAAAACGGTGTATTGGGTGTTTGATGCGAGGATGAAGATAACAAGGGAGTATTTTCGGTATTTATTTGTTCTTCATCGGCAATATCCTCTTCTTTTTTGAGCAACCAAGTGCCAAGACTAAATCTATAATTGAAATAGAAATAAATCTTTATTATTGACACTTGAAAATTACATGCAAAAAATCGTACCTCAGAATATTCGACAACAAAGTATTTAATAACGCATAAGAAACACCACGAGCAAACGCATTTTCTGGTTTGTCATGCTCACCCCATAAAAAAAACTCAATCGCTTCAGTAGTCGTCAAACCCTGTATTAATCCAATAGGCAACGACGCCACATTGGTAAATATTATTCCAGTGACGATTAATCTAGTTTGTGAATTTGAGAAATTAAATATTTTTCCGCCGATTAATCCCAGAAAACCACCTATTAAAGAGGTTGTTATGAAGAATGCTGGAATGGGCCATAATCGAAGTAGAGTTTCAGCGTCAATACTTTCTGCTACTTGAGCGAATAACAGACATGGCAATAATAATTTTATAGTGAGTTGTGAAAGTCCCTTTTTTATATAATAAATTTTATTATTATTGGGTTGAAAAATAGACGTGAGATAACGATACCAGAATTACACGTACCCTTTGAGCGTTCGCATTTAACACGTCATATTTTGCACAATAATATCCTATCACAACTACAATAAGAATCAAAGAACTCGACTATACACTCAATTAAGATGTTCATTAATATCGAGTATTTAATGAATGGACAAACATTTAATTCTCACCTCCACTGAGAGTATTAATAAATGCAAAAAATTCATCTTTTCCTCAAAACGAAATGATTTCACAATCCTAGACTAAATACATGTTGTATTTCGCTATTCATGTTCCTATAACGACAAGCAAATACGAAAAATACATGTATGTGTTGGGCAGGGGCAAAGATATATGGCATTCATAAAATGTCACATACATGTAATTCATAATTCATATATATCTGATTTAGGCATATGATTTCACATAATTTTCTAGTTAATCTATATCATTTTTAGTAAGAAAGGAAAAAGGTAGTTTTTCATATTAAATCCGATATTCAAAATGAAACATCAAAGAACCAGTTCAATAACAGCTTATACGTGACTCAAAGATTACCCTGAAGTATTTCGTGTTGATAATGGTCTGCTTTTTGGAACTATTGCTATCTTTGGTAGAATGGAAACATAAATCGACAATAGATGCATATTGCGCAAGTGCCATGCAGTAACATCAAAAAAAGAAGTAATAAAAGCATTTACGTGAGTAGGGCATTTATTGCGTATTTAGCACTTGATGAGAGTATGAATTAGTCGTATATTGTAATAATTTAGCAAATCATTTCTGATTATATTTGATTACCTATATATAGCTGTGCCGTTGAACGTAGCTTCTCATTATATAATTCAAGATTTATCGAAAGAATCACTTAAGCAACTTAGTATGATGTATTTTAATGAGATTTTTAATAGTCATAGTAAATTGTTACCAATACATGTAACATGCAAAAATTTATGTTAAAGAACCCGACATGATCGTCTGCATGTGATAAAATTCCGTGACACAATTCTATGCGACATCCTATATTTGTGAAAAAAGAACAAAAATAAGTGATAACAATAAAAAAACCCCTAAAACAATCATATAATAAAAAAAACACAGCAGCAAATAGGAACATTTTGTGTCAAGATTGTCCAATTTAGACTATCAATTACAACAACCGTATAATGAAATTAGACTTTTAAAAGGAAAATTACGTTATTATGATCATCTAGTCTATTGTTTCGAACATCCGTGGATTATTCTGGCCATTTAGCACACTGTTCTGGCCATTTGATATATGTTTCATCCACCCTACAAAATAGAATAGCCATTAGTTTAGCATTTAGTATAGTTTTTTGCCTAAACCATATACCCAAACATGTACCAAAATATGTACACAAAAATAATGTAAATAAGCACGTTCTTGAGCCCCAATCAAGGGCAAGCGAAAATAAAAATAAAGTTTAAATTCTCCGAAAGTTAACCATAAATTTAACTATAAATAACCTATTAGCAGAATAATCCTCTTTGATCCCTTTCTAATAATTCCCTACACCATCCAAATGCACTCACCTTTCACATCGACAGTAACCGTAGTTACAGGCACAAGTCCTTTAGATACGCCGTAACAGAAGCCCAATTGCCCAAAAGAAGCCTTTCTCGTAACGAAAGCTCTATCCAACTCTGGAATTCAATAGGACGAATAGCCGTAACAAATATACATGTTTGATTTATCGTTATTAGATTGTAATAATAACTGAAACAAATTTACCATTAACAAACAACTAATTAATAAAAAGAATCGAGCACATAATATCACAAGTTTCCACTACAAAATTGGAAATTCTTAGATGAAAAATATTCTTCCAAAGAAAGGAATGAGAAAATTACCGGTAAATCTATTTTTAGTAATAGTTTTTTCACAAATCCCCAAAAATTTATCACTGCGCAGAAATAGCATACATATATCGAGACAAAAAAATCATCGTCCCTGGTGTAGGGAGCAAATGAAAAATTTTTATGCAACTTAGTAGTTAGTGTGTAACTTGTCAACGTCCAGTAGGATTTTATTTTATAACATGTAACTTTTCTTGTAAAAAAACTCGATATTTTTTTGCATCTTTAATTTCATATGATTATTAAGATCGATTTTGTACCAAAGAAAAGAGCAAATAATTAATGGAATTAATAAAAAAAGGTATATTAACATCGAAGTCACCTTCGTCTTGAGCATACAAGCAGCTACCCATAGGGCCTTTAAATTTTTAACTACTGTGAAAACGTTTGTATAGTATATTTCGAAATAGAATGTGCGCGTACCTTTATCAGTTAGAGTTGAAATTGATTTTGAAGTGAATATTCTACTTGTATAAACTGACGGCATTTTTTTTGTTAAATACGTTTTTGATATTTTATTTTATCAGATTAATGTCTTGAATAATAAGATATTTTTTCATCGTCCCTGTAGATAGATTTGGAAAATTCCCTTCTGTCGTCTGGAATAGGGTCCCAACATCTTTCAAATAATAAATATGCACCATAATAGCTATAGATGTCTAAATACGAGATTTCCATCATTGATTTCGCTTGCAAATGGTGGTTCACTGGTTACATTCTCGTCATAACCATACCAAAGCTATAAACTTTAGTGATGAACTCTTATAAAAATTATTTCGTAAACTTTTTATATCTGCTGGATCGAGTAAGTCCACTTATGGGATAACCTATTGCTTCGAGTATTCATTTTGTAGTTGGGTTTTAATTATCTTACAATAACTTATTCCAAAGTAAATCACTGTACTTAGAGCAATCCGAAAATATTTTAATTGTATTAAAAAACAAAAATGTATCATTCTTGCACATGTAATTTTAATTTGATATGCGTGAACATACACATGAAATCACGTTTAACGATCACATGTTGGCGTATCAGCTGGGCAAGGATCAGCGATTCCGATCCCCACAAACAATAATAAATTAAAAGACACTCTTTCATTTCAGCCGATTCACGCAAAGATGGAGCCAAATACTCATTGTAATGAATATTACTATTGTAAAAGAGACAATAGATACTGCTATGAATGTTTAGTTCACAACACTCATGATTGTAGTGAATGTACTCGTTGTCAAAAAATTGGGACTGCGTTTGTCTGTTTAAAATATTTATAACGATGAATGGTTTAGCGGAGATAAGATATCGACAACCTAATAAAGAATTCAACAAAATTAATAAATGTTATGAATTATTCGAATGGATTCCTTTTGAAAAAAAAGATTTACCAATTTTGAATATCTTGGGAAAGGAGGTTTTGGATCAATTTATAAAGCAACCTGGTTGAATGGACCAGTTTATAAAAATATAGAAATTTAAACGTTATGAAGAACACGAAGTTGTGGTGAAATCATTACACAATTCAAAAAGCAAATTACTCAAGCGTTTATACATGGGCAAAATGAACATTTTCTAAAGTGAAAGTTACAATCCAATTTTTCAAAAATAGATTCATACTTAAATGCTAGGATGATGGTAATATTGATTATTATCATTATGGAATAATTAAAAATCTAACTACTGCTACGAATGAATATTCGATTGGATTATGCGATCTCCAAAATTAAACTTTCTTTGATAAATTATTTAAACGACATAACGATAATCAAGAATCCGAGAAACATTCGCAGAGGGAAATTTATACGTCGTGGCTTTCATCCTGGAAATATAGTATTACGCAGTAATACTCCCCAAATTACTGAACTAAAAAAATCTAAACAAGAAATTTGTAAGGTGTTAAATGGAAAGCCATACGCTAACGCTGCGGATATTAATAGATTTGAACGAAATTGTAACAGGTGAACGATCATTTGTCATGGTTATTATCTTGTATACGAGGAGTACGACTACGATACCCTGGATGTATCATGATCTTATTCCAGAAAAATAGACCTATCTATCTACTTAGACGGTAAATATAATTGGAAAATGAACTGAATACGTTACACTTCAATACTAGGAGATCCGAACGGTTCGGTAATTACCGTTACCGATCGGTCGGTAAACCGAGTTTTTCGGCAATTATTCGAATAATTATCGATCGTTTAGCGGTAAACACATCATCAATCATAATTTTTCAATTTTAAATTTTACAATGAGTGATAATAATGATAATGAAATTTTAGAAGATTCTCTTATTAACAGCGTAATTGGGTTGAAAACACCTTATTTTTGATGAAATCAAAAAGTACAAATAATATTATATTTAATAATCCGAATTTATTAAAAAATCGCCCGTGAACTTTGCACGTAAGAATAAGTGCAATGTCAAATTTTAGCATAAAAAATGCCAATAATAAAATATACTTCTCAAGTTCTATTCTACGAATCTACGAAATTTTATAATAGTTTGACATGTTAGTTCATGAGATATTATCTAAAACATAAATTGATATGTAATAATAATTCGATTTATGTTTTGCGCAACATCTCGTGAACTAACCTGTCAAATATTAACAGAATCTGAGGCATATTTTATTATATTTTGTATGCTAAAACTTGGCATTGCACTTATTTTTACGTGCAGAGTTCACGAACGATATTTTATTCTAATATCGTAATTACTGAAATTACCGATTTACTGTATTACCGAACGGTAATTTTAGAGATGTCGGTAATTACCGAACCGAAACGAAAATCTTGGTAAATTACCGAATCTACCGAACCGATCGGAAACCTACAGTTCTTTAGAATATCCTAAAACACATAAAGAAATCATGTTAGATTAGAAAAGCAGAAAGCATATTTCAGAATTAGATACAAAACGATTTGCTTCGGAAGAGGATTTAGTGATATATTTTCTTACAGCTCATTTTAACTTGAGATTGTGCTTGTCAAATTTAATGTTTCAATAGATGTGTTCGCGAAACGTGATTATTTAGATGCAAATGCATCTTGCAACATAATTATAATGCGATAAATGCACCGGAAAAACCTTGCGATTCGAGAATAAAGTATCTTCTTAGACTTATCAAAAAATCAGAAGAAAAACATTTTCAAAGAAGCCAGAAACACCAGAAGAACCAGCAGAACTCGAAAGACTAAAGAATTTGAAAAAAGCAGATAAAAAATTAACTCTCGTAATACAAAAGCTTGCCCAAGCTGTGGCGTCCGAATTCAAAAAATGGTGTGGTTGTAATTGTATACTTGCCGTAATCACTTTTTTTGGAGACGATATAAGAATAGATATATGGGTACATATGAACAGTATTTACTTGCTTTAACATTAAAAACAAAATTAATCAATTATTTGATTGAACATGCGAAGGTAACGCTATTTGTTGTTATTAGGTACACGTCAACTTCTTAATAAATACATCATAAATTTCGTTATAGAGATATTATACAAGTCAACCTCTCTATAATGGTATTTTGATAATTTTTTTATATTAAAAAAAAATGACCAAGATGATTCATATAAATTCCCCTCTCTAAAAGTTATATAAATTAAGATAAATTAATTATGATCTTGACGAGTTAAATTTTCAATAACGCTCAACATAATCATCATAAAAACAGTGATCATCGGCGCCAAAGCAATATACGAATAAGCTAACAAAGCGGCAACCTCCTCTAGAAAAGAACCAGTAATCTGTGCCATATTCATAGTATTGATAGCAGTTGGTCCACTAGCAGCCAGCATCATCACAAACCACAACATCGGATCATCGAAATACCAGCTTCTAGTTAGCACCACCAATGAGATCCCGATAATTGGCATAATTATAAATCGACAGGTCATAATGTAAGAGATTATTGGGAGTAGTTCGCGATTTTTGTGTGATGAAAGGTTATTTAGTTGTGCACCGAGCAGGAGGATCGTGAATGGAATTGTTATTTCACCTATATATTGTGCTGGTCGTGTTATCACTGTGTAGAGGATTGCGGACTCTTCAAAGAATAGGGATCTTATAGTGGGGATCGTTCCTACTATTATTGCTATTAATGCGGCATAGAGAGGTGCATTCATGAAACCTTTGATTTTATTGATTCGATTTGAAAACGGTGCATGGGGTGTTTGATGCGACGATGAAGATAGTAAGGGAGTATTTTCGGTATTTATTTGTTCTTCGTCGGCAACATCCTCTTCGTTTTTGAGTAACCAAGTACCAAGACTAAATCTATGAATCGAAATAGAAATAAATCCTCATTATTGACACTTGAAAAATTACATGTAAAAAAATCATACCTCAGAATATTCGACAATAAAGAATTTAACAACGCATAAGAAACACCACGGGCGTACGCTTTTTTTGGCTCGTCATGCTCACCCCATAACAAAAACTCAATCGCTTCAGTAGTCATCAAACTCTGTATTAATCCAATAGGCAACGACGCCGCATTGTTAAATATTATTCCGGTGACGATTAATCTAGTTTGTGAATTTGAGAAATTAAATATTTTTCCGCCGACTAATCCCAAAAAACCACTTATTAAAGAGGTTGTTATGAAGAATGCTGGAATGGGCCATAATCGAAGTAGAGTCTCGGCGTTAATATTTTCTGCTACTTTAGCGAATAGCAGACATGGCAATAATAAGTTTACAGTGAGTTGTGAAAGACCCTTTTTTATATACATGTAGTAAATTTTATTAAAAATTAGATATGAGATATGAGCTAATGATATCAGAATTACACTTACCCTTTGAGAGTTCGCATTTAACACATCATATTTTGCACAATAATATCCTGTCACAGCTACAATAGGAATCAAAGAACTCGACTATAACTCAATTAACATGTTTATTAATCTCAAGTATTTAATGAATGGACAAATATTTAATTCCCACCTTCACTGAGAGTATTAGTAAATGCAAAAAATTCATCTTAATTCGACTTTCTCACATGTATATCATGTAACGATAATGATAAATATAAGGATGGTTAATTGTCACGGACCAGTAGGATTTTTTTATTCATATGTCTTGATACTGTAATAATAATTTTGATCATCAGGCTTATACACGTTATTTTTCTCGATTTTTTTGCATCTAACTTCATATGATATATTAAGATCGGAATTATTTTGTATCAAAGAAAAAATAGCAAACACAAAAGAGAACATTTGGCAGATATTAAAGGACGTTATTCTAAAAAATGAGAACTTTCCAATGACTGTGGATGAACTAAGGTTGCATTAAAGATGGAGTGGAAAACTTGATGCGGCCATTTTAGAACGGGTTATTGCATCAATGCCACGAAAAATTAATGCAGTATTGGAGTCTAATGGAGGGCCGATTAAATATTAAATAAAATTTATTTTTTATTTGATGTATAAATTGACGAAAATCAAATAAATTGAATTTTTATTTTAATTTTGCATCGAGTGATACTTTTTGTGGGTACTGCTACAGTCAAAGTTCTACCAATTAGTTACATCCTAAGATATAATAGATTATGGGCACGAAGAAGAGGGAAATCTAATATCACTATATTTTTGCTAGACATTACAATATTGATTGTTAACATTTAAATATATCTTAATAAATATCGACTTTTGAAAAAACATATTATTCAAGTTTAAATTAAAATAAATATTGAAAAGTATCCGGGTCTAAATCACGGAACAGAAGTATTATTTTTGAGGGATACTATATACAGCTATACGGTATATTGCGTACTTTGAAAAATCTCGATTTTTATAATAAAGATCACTATTTCAGATAACGATTTTTTTTGCCTAAGCGGATCCGATAGCTTTAACTGTATTTCGAAAGATAAATTATATTGAGATTCCATAAATGTATTAATTAATATTATATCGAATTAGGGTTCTACAAATCTTCGTCGTTTGTTTGTTCCATACGAAAATAAAACTGCTATGATGCAGTAAGTTCAATTTCAACTCAACGTAGAGGCAAAAATTCCACCGGTAACTTGTAGATCTTGTTACAAAGTTACAGTGGAATTTTGCAAACAATTAAACACCATATTAATATTATTTTTAATTCAGCATTTTATCTTTGACAGTGCAAAACTTCTCAATTTTAATATAAAGAAAATGAAAACTGTGCAACATTGAATCGATACGGTCGAACCTCGTTATAGTGAACTCTCGATACAGTGAAGTTGGAACTCAAACCAGTATATTAAATCCTCTCGATATAGTGAATTTATTAAACTTTCGGTATATAGTGAATTTGAATAATAGCCTGAACACCTTCACTATAACGAGGTTTGACTGTATCAACTAAAATTAATTTCTATACAGTGGATCTACCGAAATACCAAAATCCAGAATGCCTAAAATCACTAGGTTCTCGACATTTCTACCTCCGACATTTCAAAACCTCGACTTGCTAAAATCCCGACAAAACACTCAAAATTATGCAGTAAAAAATAATGATTATCGTTATCTTAACGATTGTAAAGGGTGAAATTTATATTAGCATTGCATTACTTTGCTCTTTTATACCTTTACACTTCTATTTATTTTTTGGACATTCAGAATTTTTTGGCGTTCGAAATTTTGGCTTTCGAGATTTGGGCGGCACCCCTATACAGTATAAGTTCCCTAAAATTATTACTATAAGGGAGTACCATATTAATATATATAAAACTCGTACTATTCGAGCGGGTACCAAGGGGATACAGTAGGCAGCGCTATACGGTATTAATTTACATTACAATATTAAAATTTTATTTCTTTTGTTATTGTCAATAGAAATTTTAATTTTACTTGAACATTATAACAAATACTTTCGACATGAATCAACTAAGGATTACTTTCAGAATTCATTTAATCAAATTTTTCTAATCGTGACCTGAAACCTTTTTGAATTTGTGTTGTTTTCTTAATTTGATAATATTAAAGAAATAAGATTTGATTAAAGGGGAGAGATAGCGCTGCCGGAATTATCAATGACTAAAATATGGATTACATTATTTGTACATGTATCCGAGGACCAACTAAATTAATTTTCAACAAAGTACTATTTTTTTAAGGTTCAAAAAAATAGGGTAATAATCAAAAAAAATAAGCTATGTAGCTTTAAAAACAATTTTATAGTATCAATAAAACCTTAGTTCTTTCCCCTTATTTGTATCCCACGTGAATTTTAATGAGCCGAGACGACAACCATTGCGATAGGTTTGAATTTTTTACGAATTTTTGAATTTAATTGCTTTAACGTTAAGTATTTGTGATGATTCTCGTGGGTATCGATTACCAATGATGGAGCTATTAACTTGTACGTACAGTTTTGAAAGACTGTTTTATCGTACAAAATCGTAATAGCCACGTATTCAAAACTGGTCGAGAGGTAAATTCAAAATTATATTATTTTTTGCAAAAATTTTTTAATTGATATCTCTTTCATACGTTAATAACATATATACAAGATCGCCCCGCTCTCTCAGGATCTTTTTATCTCCCTTGATGGATATCTCATTTGATGCTCTTTTAGAAACATTCTCTATCGAAATAGAAAAATATAATTCATATGCAACTCAATATCGAATTTACGGTCATAAGATTTAAAGAAACTTTATTTTACATATTTAGCTGTTTTAGATTTAAGAATCTGATTTCCGAAATTTTACTATTGATATTATATAGCAAAAAAAAATACAGTATTCAGTGGTGAAGAAAATTCTCGGCCATGATGTATTTATCATGACAGACTCCGTAACCCTACATCTTTCCGAGTTTCTATTGACAAGATTCAAATATGGTGACTTGAACTACGTCAATAGACTTTGTATTTGTTAAATTTGGTCTAGCCAGCAAATGAAACGATGATATTAATTGACACGCCGGATTTGTTTCGCTGGGTTGATCAAAAATTCATCTTTATTGGTGCACGAGATTCGTATGACTTGATTTTGTCTGATAAACAACTTTTTATTAGCTGAGGCAAGTCAATTTTCTATTCGTGACTTTTTTCTGTTTTCTCGTTGTGATTCTTTATGATCAATAACGGTGCTAGTTTGTGATTTCTTTGGCGGCTTCTTCTGGTCAGTTGGTCGGCCAATCATTAAAAACTAAACTACAAGTTTAGTTTATAGTGCAGATGAGCTATCCCTCCGGCCCAGAAGAAGGTGGGGACCCAAACTTCCTAACTCCTTTCACATAGTATACGTAATTGTTTTTATTATTTTTCATATATTTAGTTATACTTCATTTTCTCATGAAAATGAAGACATCAAAATCTAGCCTGAGGTGCTATTAAAAATGTCGGAAAGACAATTCTACATATAGCCTTACCTCAGTTCTAACCTCACCCACATAATGCTGATGACAAAATCACCTTCTAATAGTAGTCAGCACACATTTTATTTGCGGATTCTTACTAATTATCATGTGACCAGGAACCAAGCACAAATTCTACCTTACCGAAAGTAGTGGTCGATCATGTGACTTTGATGATCTTATACTAATAAATAAGATATGCTGGAAGAGTATTCAACCTAAAAATAAAATCATTCAGAACAAGATTGTATGTAAAATTGCCGTCCCGACATTTTAATTAGTGCATGTATTCCAAGGCAGATTTAGGCATTGATTTTCTTGTAATGTGCACCCTATTGGATGGATATCATACGACTTGCAATGCTTTAGGGCATCTCCTGATATTTCGAAAAGCATTTTATATAAAATTCACTCGAATCCTAACTCCTAACTTTAACCCTAATATTTAATATTTAATATTAATCGGAAATTTCAATGGCTGTGACTAGGATATTATAAAAATGGCGAGATTTGAATATCTCGGCATTGAAGAATTGTACGGATTTATTCGTTAAAGTGACAATATCAGTCAAAACAAATTTTAATATAATCATGCTAATGAATTTTTTTAGCGTTTTGCGTACTATGACCAAATTGGGCGAGAAATTCAACAATAAAGATAAAGTATAAAAGCACATTCCATTTTCTATAAAATAGTTTTCATTACTATAAATATAAACAATCATATCTTAAAAATGTGCAGTATCTCATTAGAAAAAATATTCCCGCTCCGCAAAATACCATTATCGGAATGGGTGGTTTCGCTTCGGTCCAAGAACAAGGAAGAAACTGGAATTTTCGAAGATAAGCCAAAACTGGTCGTCCTCGCACTCTTCGGATCACTGATGAAGAAATGCTGTCCGATAATAGCATGTGGAAAATGCCCTACCACCAAACTCAATTAGGAGTCGGAATTTCCGTGAGAGCGTACGGCGTCGCCTATTAGGAAAAAAATGGTTTATTCGCATAAATTAAGCGGAAAAAGCCTCTATTCAAAACAACACATAAAACCAACGATTGGCGAGGGCGAAAAAACACCGAAGTTTGAAATAGTTGATGGTTGGCAAAAAGATGATTTGATCGCACGAAAGTAAGTTCCAAATATTTGTGTCGAAATGGTGTTAAAAAAGGACTTCATATTATTCTAAACGTAAAATTTGGAGGCGGCTCTGGATTACCTAACTGTCAATAGAGCTTGAGAATTCCAAAAGATAACATCGATGTATTGAATAGTAATTTTCAGGCGCAGTTTAATTAAATCGCAAGATCGATCGTAACGAAAAATGATACTATTTTCACAAATAATTTTCTTGCGGAATTTTACTATAAGTCGAATTTCTTTGTGGGTGATGTAAATTCTGACCCTAATATTTCATATTTTACGATTTGATTGATTTACTCCTTTAGAAAATCACGTAAAAAGTATCCTATGATCTGGAAAATTGGAGACTCAAGGTAATGGTTTGTTGATAATGACATTAATTTTGCTTGATTGGCCTGTCCAGTCGTTCCGACTTATACACAATTGAAAATTCGTAAAACAAAGTCGAGAAATCTTCCCGATCACACTTCTAAAATATAAAAGATTTGTGGGAAAACTACAAATAGCATAAGAAACATCGAAATTGACCTTTACGAAAGGCTGACGGATACATGATAGTAATGTGAGAATTTTAATGGCCTCTGATTTTTCTTTGAAAAGTAAAATATCTTCATATATTACGCGAAATGCTAAAAACAATAAAAAATTACTAGATTTATGAAGAAAATGATAGATAAATAAATTTACATTAACATAAACTCTGCTTACCTTTAACTGCGCACAATTCTTCGATGGCGAGATATTCAAATCTCGCCGTTTTTATTCGTTCTGTTTCTTTAGTAGTCACGATTCCAATCAACTAATTCAGTTAATATTTTGCTAAGATTTGTCAGTCAATGAAAAAATTTTTGTATATTCAAAGTTTAAATTTCAAATATTTACATGAATGATTTCAATTCATGAATCATATTAGAGGAGATAAGAAAAGTCTTTTATTTGGGAACCCGGTTAGTAAGATTACAGGAAGATGTGTTTATATGCATCGGTGTTTGTTGTATGGACCTATATTTAGTGAACAGGATCATATGGCTTAAAATGGAATGTTTATACGGGAGGTGACCACAGAGGAACGACTGTAATAGCCTTGAATGACAATTGTCAATGAATAATGGTTTTTTTTGCAGATTAAGCATTTCATTTACAAATACGTATTTTTTTTTTTTTCACTGCAAACAAAAAAAATTCTTTCTTCAACAATTCAAATATATCGCTCGGATATTCGTGTTTGAATGCAACAATGAGACTTTTTGTAAAAAGTATCGATTCATTCCCTAAGAGAACTGTAAATTGAAATCCCAAAAGAAACTCGATATTTTGGATGTGAGTATTTGGCATGTTAAAAAACTTATTACGTACTTTGTTTTGTACGTCGGGTTTTCCTACGGAGTCAATTATGCTTCCCCGCGCTTAATTTTATTTGCTATCAAATTCAAATACGTCCAAGTTACTGACCCCCGATAGGTTATAATAATATTGTTTTGAATATGTTTTTTTTGTATTAATATGATGATGATAATCATGTAGAGGTTACTTGTACACCAAATACATGTATAATCGTAATTAATTTTATCTAAATTCGTTTTTGTTGAATTGATATACACGCACAAACTTGCATAACGATAATAACAATAAATGTTTTTGCAAACTTTAAACAAAAATTGATTGATTTTCTTGCTGCTTGAGGTGAAGCGTAATTTTTAGTTGCAAATCAACAAACAATCTAACGCTAATGAGAACATAACGATAAGATAATTAACAAGCGCTTTGTGTTTTTATCTTGATCCTTTGTTCAAGTAGGTTGTGTCACGCCGCCGCCGTTGATTTACACAACTTGTACGATTTAATCTTTCCTTGTCTCTTGTGACATTTCTATGGAAAATACAAGTTTTTTTCTCACGCATTGATATCCTGTCACTATGAACTCGTTTCATCATGCATTCTAAGAGCACACAGTCATTATTTTTTTTTGTTTGTCACGGATATCTCACGCATTATAGACACAAACAAAAACAAAGGCACAAACGAAATTCACGACTCCTGGAAAAACCTAAACTTAAAAGTAAAACAATCATTTTCATGAACATCTATTAAAAAGACAATACAATTTTCTTCTCTGCATGAACGATCGGTAATTCAAATTTTAAAGCATAAAATTAAATCAATAATTTGACTCGTTTAAAATGAGGATGACACAGCATGGGATCCTTAATGTTTCAGTCTATGCATAACAATTCTTAACTTCGTTGCATCCAAATTTAACTACAATTATTCGTTTTTTTTGTTTTTTGTTTGGCTAAATTAATAATAAAATTTAATACATGAAATAAATCACACTTTTGGTCTATGAATTAAGATTTTTCTTTATATATAGCGATAGCAAGCTTTTGATGACTTTTCTCTAATAACTATCGCTACACAATTCTTGTATAATATCGCAAATTTCTTAAAAATGACCAACAACATTAATATTATTTCTCTTTTGACTTTTAAAAACAATTATAAAGCGCAACAACTTTATTATCATCATTTGGAACACTATAGCCATGAAAACCATATCATATCAGCATCATTCAATGTTACTAATGCTTCGCTATTTTCTTCGTCAGAAAATAATAATCAAATATACTTTCATCAATCTAATATCAATTTCAATAATAATGATAATAATAATGATGATAATAATAATAATAATACATTTGGTTCTTTCACCAATAACGATAATGATTACCAAATTTCCGTACATCAACATTTAATCACTGTCACTCCAAATGAAAATAACTGGAATTACTATCAACAACAACAACAATCATATCATCATCAATCAAATACTTTTGCAAGTCCTACAAACATAAATGAAAGTTGTAATGGATATTTTGAGTATCTCAATCAAAGCCATGAAAATTATCAGTATAACGAGAATATTGACATTAACGTTAATCACAATTATAATCATGATGATTGTTACATCATCCATGAAGAAATCGCTACTCGTACAAAATACGACGACATAGCTGAAATATTGACAATACCACAGAATCAAATTCAACTTATGACAGATGAAGAACTGCAACAAATATTCTAATGACGAATATTTGCATTCGGCACTCAAGGTGTTGAGCATGGGTTCATATTTTTTAAACATTTTTAATTCCATGTGTTCCTTTTCAATTGTAATCTATATGTATAATACGTAAACAATCAGTCCTGTCCAGCCTTCTTGCAATCATTTATGGCAAATAATTTTCAGCGAATAAATAAAGGCATTTGTTAAATTGCATATTACGCATACTTGCATGGATTTGTAGATTTTAACTGAGCATAATTGACGTCTATTAATTGAATATGCTTTTAAAAGAGTCTTTCTTGGAACATCAACATCACAACTACAACAGAATTTTCTGGTGGAAATGCCTGATCACGTGCACTTCACAGACCAATAAGAGTGCGCGAATTTTTGATAAATAAATCCACCGCAAGAAAATAAATGAAAATGCAAAAAATATATCAAAACTAGCTTGGAGGACCATTAAAATATCTCGGTGGGATATAATCTTTTCCCAGTTCTAATCTTAACTATGAACTTAATAATGAAATCATTTTTTAATAAGTTGCCGGCTCACATAAGGATTTGTGCATTCTTATTGGTTAATAATTATCATGTGATCAGGAACTGGAACACAAAACTTTCGTGCATTTCACTGTCATAAATAAAATAACTACTTTTCAATATTGACATATTTATGCTTTATTAATGAAGAATCAAATTTGACTTGTTCTTGATGCGTTAAAATATGTTAATTTTGTGAGCAATCCCAATTCGTATGTTGCAAACTTATTGTATGTCTTTGCCGCACATGTTGATTTTGTGTTTAAATAATAAGAATCATTTTCGTACAAATTTGTTATCACCGTATTTTCGCGAAATAACGACCATGCGCGTTATTTCGAACCACGGCACGCATTCAGGCCAAAATTTGAAATTGTATCCCTGCGCATTATTTCACAGAAATATGGTATTGAACTATGCCAACAAAAAATATTTGCACTTTTCGCGTGCCAAGATAATACGAAAAAAGCTATATATAATTTGCTTTCATTAATTGTGAGTAATTGTTTAATTATAGGATTCAGCACTACTACTACTCAAATATTTACATAGTCTATTAAAATACAGCATTGCTGAATTCCAGCGCCTCATTCCTCTGCATTTTATCTGTATTTACCCAGAAACACGGTTATATTGTTTTCGAGTATATTTAAGAGTGACTAAACTGCGAAATTCCCGTTTTTTATTTCAGCTATGGTCGACAATAATTTTTACCTCCGTTCTTAATTTACTAATTTTCATCCAAGGATTCGGAAAATTCTGTTGTAATCTATTTTAAGGAAGATTAGGTTAAGGTTGGAACTAAGTTTATGATTATATATACCGTATTTTGCTGCATAGAACACCCCCTTTAAATTCTACCCGGGTGTAATTCACAAGTTGGAAAATAAAAAGATGTAATAGACCCGAGACTTTTAATCAGATATAATGATAGTTTATTTTTATTTAAGCTAATTACATGTATGTTTAAACGAAAATTAAACATTAATATATAAAAAGAATGTTTTGTATATTAATAATTTTATAGATATTCCATGTACTTGTTAAAGAAAATTATCTGGAGTATAGATGCTCTATGCAGCAAATTATGGTAAAATTGCTTTATTGTTTTTATATGTAGGATTTGTTTTGCTGAATTGTTGGTTGCTGTGAAAAAATTCTTATTGACTACTTAATAAAAAATTTGGATTAACTCGACGGAGGATTTAAAATTTAAAATTTTTATAGGAAATTTTGTGAGTACGATATTATTCTAATGAATAAGACAAACTTTTGTATAGTTTATTTTAAAATTGTTTGCTGGTTAACTTGGCAGAACAGATCTTTTAATTTTTCTTGTACAATCAAACCTTTCTATAGTCACTCTTGTGGAAGCAAAATTGGATAATTATAGTTACTCAAAAAAATTCAAATTGGATGGCTATAAAAATGTAAGAGGTGTGATTATAGCAAGGCCTAACTATATAAGATTTATTTTATGACATAAGTTTATAATATTTTTTAATATTTTCTATCTTAAAAAATTACTTTTGAAGATTTCATCACATACTGATTATCTTACTGATTGTTGAATGTACAGTGCATTACAAAAAAACCATAATTTTTAATTTTTTCCATAAATATTTATTTAAATAATATAAAAATTTAAATATATATACTTAAGAGCATAATAAACAACTTTATTTAAGACTACTTAAACACTTAGCTTATTAAAA
>CAJVPS010000404.1:0-25517 GCA_910591765.1 Ambispora leptoticha
TCTCTGTTCTGTAATTTTCTCTCAGATCTGAATACTTTTAAATAATAAAAATAATTATAAGTTATAAAATTAAAATTTATTTATATTACATTTTATCTTATTTATAACCATTAATAAAATAATCTTACATTAGTCATATTAATTATATAATTTATAAGTTTTATTATCAAGAAGTTTATAAATATAAAATTATTTTGTATTCTATTATAACTGAAATTTATTTTTATAAGTAATATATTATTTTATATTATATATTAAAACTTTATTTTTAATATTAAATTATATGATTCTTGATAATTTTAAGTTATTTCTTTCTTTTATTTATTATAATTATTTTTAAATTTAATTTTATATTATATTAATATTATATAATAAATAATAAATAAGAAAGAATATTTAATTTAATATTTTATTTTTTTTATTTTTATTTTCTTTTATTAATAATGAATATTTCAAATTAATTAATAACTAGATATCTCTTTTATAAATTAAGAAAAAGAATTTATACTTTATATTATTATTTTGAAGTATTTTATATATAAATAATATTACTAATATATATATATATCTTATTATTCATTTAATATAATATAATATTTCTGAAATATTTTATATAAAATCTTATTAAATTATTTTATTATTTCATTAATCTGTAAGTGATAAGATAATGAAAATTTGTATTTAATTTTAAATTAAGTAATAAGTTTTTTAATTACTTAAGTTATAAATTTAGTTTTTTAATCTGATTATAATTCTTTTAAATATTTATATTTATAAATTATTTTTTTAAAAATAAATTTGATAATTATACTAGTCTCTTTATTTAAAATTATCTTTATTTTAGATTATTTAGTTAATAGATTAATTACTATAATAATTTATTAATTTTATTTCTTAGTTACTTTATAAAATTTAACTAGATTAATTATAATTTTATTAAAAGATTATTTAATTTTGATAGAATATAAAGATTATTTTATAATTTATTTATCAGTTCTTTAATAAGTTTTATAAAATTTAATAAAATTTTTTATATTTATTTCTATTTTATTTTATTAATATTTAATAATTATTTATTAATAAATTCTATCAAATATTTAGTAAGTAAATCTAAATATATACTAATTATTTCTATTTTAATTTTATTTTCTTTTAAGACTCAAAGTAATATAGTAAATTCTTTTTTTTTATTCTTTTTATAAAGTATTTTATTTATTATTAAAAAGTATTTTAATTATTGACAAATTTTTTTTTATTATTCTTCAGTATATTTTATAAGATAACTTTTATTTTTTATATATTTTATTAAGTTATAATATATTATTAAATTTATTAATTAAATTAATCAGATTTAAATAATTTATTTAATTAATTATTCAATAAATATTATTTCAAATAATTTATTTAACTGATAAGTTTATCTTTTTACTCTTGTAAATATAATCTTAAGAAAATATCAATATTTTAATTAGTTTTTTCAGCTTTATAGATAATAATAAAGTTATATTTTATTATGATTATTATTTAATGAGAAATTTGGAATTCAAAATTAACTTATTTAGTAAATAGCTATCAAAGTATATTATAATTAGTAATAATTTTAAAAAGTGATTCAAGAAGATAATATTAAAATTATCTAATAACAGTTTAAACTATAAATTATAAAAGATATCTTGTTGTTTAATGATTAATTCTCTTTATTTAATTATTTTTTTGATTTCTTTTTTATTTAGAAAGTATACTTTTAAAGATATTATTATAATTTAATCATAATTTTCTGATTAATTATTATAATTCTCTAATTAATTATTATAAGTTATAATTAATTAAGATGATATCTCTATATACTTCTATTTTATCTCTTTTAGTTAATTTAAATTTTTGAGTTTTCAAGTTAATTCTTCTAATTCTTTTCTGATATTTATAAAATTTATTTTTTTAATTAAAATAAGTTATAAAAAAATTACTTGAGTAATTTATTTATTAGACTAAATTTTATAAGATTCATTTATATTATTATATAAAAGAATTTTAATATTTTTAATATATTTAATATTAATTATTTTTTCTTTAATTTTAATTTCTTTTTTTATTAATAATAATTAAGATATAATTAATAAATAGTTTTTACAAAAACTTTATTTACTAAATAAAAATTAATTATAATGATCTGACTAGAATAAATAAGAATTAATTCTTTTTTAGAATATCTAAAATCAAAAATTGCATCATATTTATGAGCTTGTTCAGATATTTTTTCTTTATCTTTATTATTATAAATTTTAATTATTAAGTTTGCTAATTATTTTTTGAGTATTAGTTCTTTTTCTTCTTTTACTTTATCTTTATTTTCTTCAAATACTATATAGTATTTATTTAAGATTATTTTAATAAAGTTATAGTTATTATCTTTAGCTTTTTTTTCTTTTTCTGATTTTAAATACTTTTCTTTTAGTATTTTTTAACTTATTCAGATTATATATAATTATTATAAATATCAGAATTACAAGAAATTAAATATTCATTACAAAACTTCATATTAATATATTTTAATTCTTTTTTAAAAATTTACTTTATAATAAGCTAATTTCTTTTTAATTAGACTTAAAAATTCAAGATAATTTTAATAATAATCAAAGATTATTTTAAATAATATATTCTTTCTTAATTAAATAATAAATTTATTTAATATATTTTTATTTAAATAACTTATTAATAAATATATAAACTTGATTTTTATTATAAATATTTTTAAAAAAATATTTATATAAATAAATATAAATAGATAAATATTATTATTTATTATTAAATTTTTCTTTAAGAGATTATTAAACTTAATTAATTTATATTTAAATAACTTAATGAAGATTATAAAATAAGAATCTTCTTAAATTTAAGTATTAATAAGAAAGAATATATATATAAATAACTCATAATAAATTTATCTTTCATATTTATAATAGATTATATACTATATAAAATTCTAAAAAAGAATAATTATTATGAAAAAAAATAATATATATATAAGTGATTTCTTAATAAAAATAATAGAATTACTTAAAGATAATTAAGAAAAAATATATATAATAATAATACTTAATATTAACTAAGATGAATTTTGAAATTTCAGAAAATTTTTTAAATAAGTCAGATAAGTAATAAATATCTTTAAGCAAATATATTCAAGATGTATAAATATATTTACTTTTAATAATATTACTTCTTATATGATTTTTGCTAAGAATATTCTTGTAGCTTCAAAAATAAATTTTAATTTAAAAGAATTAATTTTAAAAATATAAAATATATTATAGAATAGTAACTATTAATTTATAATTATTAAATAAGATTACTTTATTTATAATAAGAAAATAAAATTTAATATTAATTTGCATGAAAAATTTAGTAAATTCTTAATAATAATAGGATTATAATTAATTATAACTTGATTATAATTCTTTAATTAGCTATCATAATTAATTATAATTAAATTATAATTTTCTAATTAGATATTATAAGTTATAATTAATTGAGATATTATTTTTAATTCTTAGTAAAAGAAAATTATAACAGAAAAAAATAATATTAGAGTATATTTTATATAAAGAAAAGATAAATCTTAATATTATTAATTATTATGTATATTATTTAATAATTAATTAATCAGATTTTCTTGTATAATATAATTAAGTTTAATAAGAAATTAAATCTTGTAAATATAAGATAATTTTATTATTTTTGATTAATTTTTTTTGTTAGCTTGATATTATTCTTAGATTATATTTTATTTCAAGTTTTATTCAGAATTTAATTATATTAAAATATATTAAAGAGCAATTAAGAAATATATTCAATCTTATTATTAATACTTAGCAAAAAATTTAAAGAAATAATTTCTCAAGTATTTGATTTTATTCCTATAGAGAGAATTTATTCTTTTGCTTGACTTTTATTTAGATAGATGGATGCTTATCAGCATGATTTAACTGAAAAAGTAGTAGAATATATGATCAGAAAGTATATAAAATATTAGATTGATTAATGAAGAAATGATAAATTAGATTAATAAATTATTAAATTGATAAGAGAAATAAAAAAAGAATTTCTTTATTTTATGATGAAAAGTGGATATTTATTTTATCGCTATAGACTAGCTTATGCATTATGCTAATCAATAAATTGGCAAGTAATATAGCTGCTTTGTCTATAGATAGACTCGCAGCAGTATTATTTTATTTGCAATTGATCATTGGTTACATGATTGATCGATCATTGGTTGCATGACTGATTACATCACTATGTAATGATAGAGTTAGGGTTGGCGCTTCATATAGTGGATTGGTGGCGGGTACTGTATTATTATTATTATTATTATTATTTATAATTATATTTATTTTTTACAGATGCTTAATAATTATATATATGTGTAATCTAATTGATAACTTGATAACTATATTATCATCTTTTAATAAGTTTTTTTCAAAAACTTGATTTTAAGAAGTTGATAAAAGCGATCGGCGTTACAAATTGTGATTTTATTGTTTGTCCAGAGAAGCATTGAAATTGAGTTTTGCAATATTATTTAATTCAATGCCCAAAAGAATTAATGATCTAATAGGCAAGTGTGAATATATGGAATAAAAACTGCATTGAGTTACTTTCACGAATATCATCTGATTGATGATAATTCTTTCGATGGCAAATTTCGCCATTTTTTTTCTTTTTCTTTTGTCAATTCCGGAATATACAGATTTGATCTGGATTGAATTAATACAGATCGGACTACCCGGCTTTAGTGACCCCCAAATTGGGTTTGAAAGTTGAACTAAACGCTACAAAAATGACCACTCTTGTTCAATTCGTTCCATTTTCGTCAGCAGTAGAAGCTCCATTCTGGCATACTCTCTCAACTCGTAAAATCGATTTATACAAACTTGATGACACACCTCAGAACATTGTGGGATACTATTCTACTGGACACTCTATAACAAACAGTAAAGATCCCAAGGAAGTTAACGTAATATTGCCGTCGAGGCTGTGTCTTGGTACTGGAGCTTTTGATTCGGAAGAAGGTGGCGTCTCACGGTGAGAATAAGTTTTAGTATGAAACCATTAAAAACTACTAGTAGTTTAAATTCGTGCATAACTTCAGTTTTCAAAATCCTAACTCAAGATATTGGTAGTTTACCACCGTTTACTTATCCTTCGGCTGGAACAATAAAAAACACGAATACCATTGAAGAATTCAAAAGTCTGGATAAGAATGCCTTGTTCAAAACAACCATTGAGCAAGTAAGGAAGTTCACTTAAATTCTTTTGAACGCTAAGAATAAAATCACATGACAAATATTTATAAGTACGTTATTTTTTTTACCTTTTATTTTTGTCGCTCAATATTTTAAGATTTGGAACGACATTACAAATGGGGAAGCGATAAAGAATCCCTCTCTTCTTACTCGATTTCTACTTATTACTTATGCCGACCTGAAAAAATATAAATATCACTATTGGTTTGCTTTTCCTGCCTTGCTTATTGATCCTGCTTGGGTTATTGGTGATAATGGAAAAGTTTCTGGTATTGAAGTTTGGAATCAGGATGAGGTTATATTTTTGTGATGATATAATTAACGATAATTTTGGGATTTATTCTTATTTGAGCTTAATTCTAATTGTTAGATTCAAAACTTTCGTGCAAATTATGAGAAATTCAGGCATTCTAAAGGTGATCATAACGCTGGCTTCTTTTTAATTAGAGAAAGTACTTTGGAGGATAATAAAAGAGAGATAGTTGTTGGGAGTTTGTCTGAATGGGAAACATTTTTTGAAGGGTTGAATGATGATGAGGTATTTATTAATCCATTTATTATTTAATATATTTTCCTCGGCGCTTTTAATAATATTAAACGCGTTATTCTAGAGAATCGTAGGATTTGCAGATCCATCTAGTTTACCTACGAATCCCGGATGGCCTCTTCGTAATTTTTTAGTTCTTTTGCATCGGCAATGGCATGTTAAAAAAATAAAAGTACTTTGCTATCGAGAAATTATAGGAAAAAAAGATATTTCCCAAAGTATCTTTTTGACTGTCGAATTGCCGACTGAACCGAAGATTTCAGGTATGCGAGTGGCCTATAGTATTGCACGGGACCGATATGTAATTTTTTTATTTAAGATAATTAACATTACAAGTATAATAAGTATAAATTATATGCTATTAGACGAATGTCCAAAAGCCGTTGGTTGGGAAAAAAATGCACAGGGCAAACTGGGTCCCCGAACAGCGGATCTCGCACCACTCATGAATCCCGAAAGGTATGAATTTATTAAATATAGAAATTTTTGATATTCATTTATTCACCTACCTTTGCCATTGTTGTGTTTATCAACACACAAGCTTAGCCGATACCTCGGTTGATCTCAATCTAAAATTAATGCGATGGCGGATAGTGCCTTCTTTGGATCTGGAAAAAATAAGAGACACAAAATGCCTTTTGTTGGGAGCTGGAACTTTGGGATGCTATGTTGCAAGAACCTTATTGGTAGGTTGTAGAATTTTATATATCGACCGGTTGCGGTCGCGATCTCGTTCTATGATTCTTTTGTTTATTTTGTTCTCATTTGTTCCTTTTCGTGGAATCGCAAGGGGTGGGGTGTTCGCAATATTACCTTTGTTGATAATGCACGCGTTTCTTTTTCTAACCCTGTGCGACAACCGTTATTCTTCTTTGAAGATTGTTTGGAAGGTGGTAAGCCAAAAGCTCAAACTGCTGCAGAGAATTTAAAAAAAATTTATCCGGGAGTAGTGAGTATTTTTGTTTTATATTTGTACCTATCAAGGAAGGGCATACATTTATATGCTGGTAAAATTATTAATATTAGAATTCAGAAGGCTACGATATCAATATCCCGATGCCTGGTCATCCTATCTCGACATTAACCAAAGCGCAAGACGACGTCAATAAATTGACTGAATTGATTCAATCACACGATGTAATTTTCTTATTGACAGATAGTCGAGAAAGTAGATGGTTGCCCACTTTGGTGGGAGCAAGTATGCAAAAGGTATTATATTAGTTAATCTAAAGCGTAGGCTGTGTCTTATAGCATTCATTTAACTAAGAATTAACTAAATTTTAGCAAGTCATAAATGTAGCATTGGGTTTCGACACATATTTAGTAATGCGGCATGGTGTTAAAAATAATGAGGGTAACCATACCAATGAAGCTTCAAATAGCTTGTCGGACGTAAAACAACTAGGCTGTTATTTCTGTAATGACGTGGTTGCACCAACAGATTCTCTAAAAGATCGTACACTTGATCAACAATGTACAGTAACAAGACCAGGGCTAGCGCCTATTGCTGGTGCTTTGGCAGTTGAGTTGATGGTATCCGTTTTACACCATGAGAAAGGGTATGCGTTAGAATTTTTAATAGCATTTTTATCATGCTTCATCTTTTATTTTGCAAAATAACGGTCTATTTAATTGCATACAATATTAAAGCGCTGCAGCACCAGCTCACTCAAGTCTTCCAATTTCCGAATCCTTGTCATCCGCCACCGATTCACCACTTGGTATCATACCTCACCAGATTCGCGGATTTCTCACGCATTTCAACAATATGCTTATTGTTGGTCAAGCGTATAATAGGTGTACCGCTTGTTCCGACATTGTAATTAATGAATATCATGAACACGGGTTCGAATTTTTGCAACGTGTGTTCAATAGTTCGTCGAACAGTTATTTGGAGGAACTAACGGGGTTGACGCAATTACATGCTGATAGTGAGGTTGCTGGAGATTTTGTTTGGGATGAAGATGATGATGAGAATTTGAAACTTGAATAAATCATAGAGCATTAAAGGTTATCAAAATAGTATAGTAGCTATTTTATCTTTATCTATATGCCAATAAAACTTATGTTTTTGAGTTTCTTTTTATTTGTAATACAGATTTTTTTTGAGAATTTTTACATTCATGATTTTCATGATCACAATTTTTGGGAGGTTTGTAAATACAGATAAATAAGCGAGACTTTTCAATAGAAGCCTTGCTTGACTTTGCACCGAATCCAACCGGCACATTTTGTGCGCAATATCTGGGCATGGCGTTAAGAGTGCAATCGCATGGCAAATTTTTGAACTAACCTCGAAATAACCTCGAAAGCATAAGAAAAACTGATCTTTCACAAGAACTCTTAAACCAAGACCTTTTTTTCCTCATTCTTAGCGTTTAATTAGTTGGGAACTCTACCAGGCGATTCAGGAAACCGGAAATTATTATTAACCAAATCCATAAGAAACGTTTGTAAACGTGCTATAGCCGCTGCTGATTCCTTTTTCAAATCAGCGTATTCTTTGGGTGGCTTGAGATAGTATCGATTATAATAGGTTCTAATGAGCTTCTGTGTTTGATTGGGATAAGGATAAGACTCGATAAGTTTAGGTCCAACTATCTATAAATTGATTATTCATGTCAGTATTATCTCTGAACAATTTCTATCTATCAATAGTTAATAAAAATAAAACTTACCTGCAAGAATGTGTACACTAAATATGGGGTGATTGGTCTTGGCGTAATATTCGCAATTTTGGATAACCACCTCCACGCGTCTTCAATCGAATAATCATTCTGAACATCTATAAGAAAAAAATCATTATTTTAGATCAAATTATTAATATTTGTTGATACAACAAAAGGAGCTTACTAGGAACAAAAGGCGTGGTTTGCAAAAGGGCGGCATATAATGCCACTATCGCCTGCATTCGTCCGATATATTTGTCTTCCTCTTCATCCTTTTTATAGCCAATAATTTCATTGTATTGCTGAATGCTTTGACCCTAGGGATTAATAAAAGCTATTGTGGTGAATAAAGAAAATGACTTGGAAATAAAAATAGATACATACCGGTTGTTGTATGTGATATAGCGGGATCACATAAGGACATCGTGTAGCTAAGTGTAACATCATATAATGAATTAAATCCGGATGTTGACTGTTGAGAAGCACGCATATATGCGCCAATTTATATGCAGCAGAATAATGAGTTGGTGAAGTTGATGCCTCTACTTCAGCTTGTGACTATGGCGAAAGAGGAACGCATAATGAAATAAACGTGGGGGGGGGGGGGAAAGAAACATTCATCATAAAACATGAAATGATACTTACAACAACATTTTCCGCAACATAATTAAGCAAATAGTTGTATAAATCATTAGTGGTTCGGACATTTCGCAATATTTGCGTGAACTCATTGACCTATAAAACATAATTAGAATAACAATGAATAAATAGAATTCAAAGGGAATGAATTGAATGAGATGCCTACAATATTGAGTATCGAGTCTCTTGTATTAGTCAGCTGATTTAATCGTAGTCTGACAAGTTTTATGTGTTGAAAGGCTGAATTTTTCAAATGCTGATTGTCCGTTAACTTTTCCTTGACCAGCTTTAATCGATTCTTGTATATCTCCTCATATACCATAAGCGTTCTATCCTGTCCAGCATTAGGGTCCGGTGTGGTGGTGGTGACAGTAGCTGATTGTGATGGTGCAGACTTTTGTGCGATGGAGAGTGCAGCTTTTCGGTTGGCCTCTTCAGCTTGCCTTTTTGCTTCAAGTTCTTTTTTGGCTCGCTCTTCAGCCTCTCTTTTTGCTAGCTCTTCTGCTTCTCGTCTCAAGCGTTCTTCTGTTTCTCGTCTCAAACGCTCTTCCGTATCCTTTTTGACACGTTCTTCTTCTTCTCGTTTCAACCGTTCACGTTCTTCAGCTTCTTTTTGTGCCCGTTGTTGAGCCTCTGCTGCTTCACGTTCTTCCCTTGCCAATTGCTGTTTATAGATAGCATAAACAAGTTATTCTTTAAAGAGCCACATATGATAAAGATGTCATTAATATATTTACCTCGTATGCGTTTCGGAAGTATGTTTCTCTCTGATGATATAATTCTCTTAACTGTCTCCGCTCATCTTCACTATAAGGAAAGAAACAAGCAAATCAGAAAAAAAAATCTTTACATGCATACATAAAAACGCAAAAAAATTTAAAACTTACAACTGTTCATGTATTCGATCAAATTCCTCTTGGACACGATCCCATTGTTCTTGACGCTCTTTTCGAAGCTCAACAAGCACATAGCGCCTAACTTGTTCTCTCGCATCCAACTGATCCTGTACTAGTTCCTCTTGAAACTTTTCAGAAGCTTCCTTTAAAATAAAAACGTTAAAAAAATTCGATATAAAAAAAAGGAAAATATTATTTTAACCGAAGTACTTACCATTGCGCGTTTCTTCATTTCTACAATGGTCTCATTGTCCAATTTAAAGCAGTAGCTATACAACGCGTCCAGGTCATTTTGTGTAAGAGGCCCTTTATCATTGGGGTCGTCATATTCATATGGTTCAAACGACATGATTTGGATTTTGATGTTTAAATGTGGATAGGCCGAGATTAAAAACGCCTGCTCACGTGATTTTGCATTGACGGCGTTTAAAAACTTGAACTGATTAGTGCAAAACTTGTTTTTAACGTTGAGTGATATTTTTTCAGATCTCGATATGATACCGAATTCACAAGTACATAATGAAATAATGTTTCGAGTTCACGCTATGAGTATAAGATCATCCCTCTCTGTTACCAACATTGATGGGACCAGACATTTTTGTTGATGTATGAGGGTTGATACCTCAGAGGTTAGAGTTAAGATATAAGCTCAAGCGAATTTGTTCTACAATCAATGTTGATATTAAGGGGGTGTTGATATAAAAGAGGTTGAGGATAGAGAAGGATGACTGTATAATTAAGACGGCATTATTATCTGATCAAATGAGAGTGTGCGCTATACTTTGAAGATTTCATGCATAATAAAATCCGGTCTACGCATCAAAAAAGAATATTTTCAACATTCTTTGTCTTCGGATTGGTGTAATAGCAAAAGAATTTATATACCGAAAGAATTAAATTGCTCGGGAAATAACCCCAGGCCACCACTTTTTTGTGATCAAAAATGCGAGAAACCAACTGATTCCTAATTTCACACTTCATTGTAAATTGTTCCAATCTAACGAGGTTGTTTTGATTTTAGATTACATTGTTCATTTCGCATGATATCACTATTAGGTTAATCTCGGTAGTACAATTTTCTGAAGGGTATCTAGGATGCGGACAGAATTATAAGGTTCATGGGAAAGGGAAGAGATTTACAGAAGGATAGGAATATGGAAGAAAAGGTTGTCAAAGATACGGATGAATGATGTTAATTGAAATTGAATTATTTGAAACAATCGCATAGCGCAAAAATTTATAATCCATATTTTCGTTGGGAATGATGGCTGGTGGTTACGATAAATTCCTTGGCAGCTGTTTGGGTTACCACTCGCGAAATCTTTTTTTGTTCTTTATCCTTGATAATTAGATTCATTTTGACACGCTTAACCACGCAGTTGCAGTCATCTTGACGTGAATCTGTACAGCTGTTAAGTTAAACTTATTAATTTTATTTACATGACACATTGTCTTCAATATATGAAAAATATTTATTCAAACATCAATTTAACAGACGAAAATATACACGTGCTTATAAATAAAAGCAAAAACAAAACACGACAAAGGTTTGATTTGTGGGATACATGTTATCATCATGTTGTGTAGTAAGTATATCGTGTGGATACTGAGTTGTTAGTCGGTTAATTGGATTGTATTGATTTGTGATTACGGTTTATGAGACAAGACAATAGCAACACGACATGGGATATAAACCTAAGGAGTCCAAAAAAAAAATAACAATTAATAACCACATTCCATCCTTTCTCTCAAATAAACTGACACAAAAATTCGCCACCTGGATGAAGTTCTTTCGCCCATGCCACTCTTCAGGTGTTGAGAAATATGGTATCGACTCGTCAATTCGTTCATGTCCACCAAACTGCTTCGAATCGGTATTCAACACAATCCGGTACTCGCCAGCCCACTCGGTGCCAATTCTGTAGTCGGTAAAGGATTTTGTCGGGTGAAAGTTGAAGATCCATAGTAAGTTTCCGCGTTGAAATGCAATGATTTTGTCCAATTCATGTTTGAGTGAAATGTAAGCCTGTTCAAATTTATTGATTTCACGCAAAAAAAAAATTAGGTAACTGGCAAAAAAAAAATACGATAAATAGTTGGAGAAACTAATCAATTAGCCAACATACTTGAGGCGAATCCAACCATCCAAACTTCTCTTCGGTATGTTGCATCGCTTTATCAAACTCATTCAAATAACGATATCGCAACAACTTATCATCCACCACATTCCATTGTCGTCTTGCATAATGATACGAATTATTGTTACCCGCACGTGGAAAATCGAGCCACTCTGGGTGTCCGAATTCGTTGCCTTCAAAGTTTAGGTAACCTTCGCCGCCCAAACTATGAGTCAAAAGACGAATCATTTTGTGGAGGGCAATCCCGCGATCGATTACTGGTGTTAATGGGGTCAGGTCTGACATGTTGGTGTACATTTCTGCGTCCATAAGCCAGAAAGCTATTGTTTTGTCCCCGACGATGGCTTGATCATGGGATTCTGCGTATGCGATCGTTTTTTCCTGAATAAAGAAGATTTAATAAAAATTAAATAAAAAAATACGTAAATTGGATGTAACAAACCATATATCGTCTGTTTGTGAGTGTACAGCAAATATTTCCGATATCCCAATCATCATCTCTTCTTTCTTTTAATATTTTGATCCACATATCAGGAATGGCCATTCCGAGACGATAATCGAACCCTAGACCACCTTCACTAACAGGACGACATAATCCAGGCATTCCTGACACATCTAAGCATCCAAATTAAAAATATCATTAGAAGTGTCAAATAGAAAATCCATATAAAACGTGCGCTTTACCTTCAGCAACAGTTAAAATCCCGGGATATAATTTATGAAGCATATCGTTTGCCTGTGTAAAATTTGTTATTACAACATTTTTTATCATATAATGAATAATCGATATAAATTTCTTTCTTACCAACATCAGATACACAACTGCTTCCTCGTCAACAGTATCACCAAAATACTCATGATATCCGCCAGAAAATCCGGTCCCAATACCATGATGAACATATAACATGCTAGTCACACCATCAAATCTGAATCCGTCAAATTTATATTCTTCCGCGTAGAATCGTACATTCGATAGCAAGAAACGAAGAACTTCGGGATGGCCGTAATTGAATAGACGGCTTTGAAAAATATTTATATTTAACTGATTTCCAGAAAACAAATAGAAACACATAAATATATGTAAAAAGGCAATTTACCTATCCCAGAGATCATGTTGACCTTTACCACCGCCATGGAAATAACAATGATCTGTACCGTCAAACATATTTAGTCCATCAAGCACATTTTTGCAAGCATGTGAATGCACAATATCAAGTAGCACATATAAGCCCAACCCGTGGGCTGTGTCAATTAAGCGTTTCAATGCTTCCGGCGTTCCTATTTTTTTGTACAAAATGCGTCCAGCCATGATCAATATAATGCTAGTGAAAATATAATTCCATAAATTTAGTAATAAAAATACCATAACGACTAGAAGCAGCAAAGAAACTAGTGACTTGATATCCAAATGACGCGTAATACGCATGTTCCATTATAGCCATCAATTGAATAGCATTGTAGCCGAGATCTGCGATTCGTTTCACCACGTCATCGGTGAAATTGTCATAAGAAGCTATACGACCTTCAACTGATGATATGCCAACTATAGAATATTTAAACGGTACCGATCAAATATAATTATTATACAACGTAACAGAAAATATCCTCGAAAAGGGCATCGTTAACAAATTATTAATATCACCATGAGCCTCATAAATTCTCAACTTCGAAGGTTTTTTCGGTGCTTTATGTTTCCACTCGTATTTATTCGTAGGATTCCAAAAAATAGCATCATACGCCACACTAACGCTCATGTCTTGGGTCACTCGCTTTATCCATGCTGGTAGACGATCGATTATTTCCCCTCCGGGGATTTCCATCGAGATCTATTTTTTGACAAAAAGTTGATTATTACATAGATGATAGAATGTACGGAGCATAGAGATTTTTTTCTTAAAACTTGCCTTTACTTTCGTATTATGTGGAATTCGTGGGACATTAGGAAATAACGCAGGAACTGTTACTTCCCAAACACCATACTCATTTTTTTTCATTGGATTAGCATTTCTATTCCAATTATCTGAAAAAATGAAATTATACTTACATTAACATTTTAATGAAAAAAAGATAACCTTACTACTGAATTTTTACTTACTAAAATCCCCAATTAAAGAGGCCTTGATAGCATTAGGTGCCCACTCACGATACACAACATTACCGTTAGGTTGAACATTTAATCCAAAGTATTCGTAACCCTTGGTAAATTTATCGTATCCACCTTCCTGTTGCTCAATTTTATCCACCCATTTCTGGTAGGCATTGTATCTTTTTATTTATATACTATACTTGATTATTTCATCCAATTCATTGAATCCAGCCAATTCATCGAATCCAAACAAGTAGACAAATATAAATTGATTTTATAAAAACCTTTTACGTAGAGCCGATGCATGAGGTTTCAACCAGGGATCTATACAAATGAGTGCAGTCCCATCAGTAGGCCAGTTCGTAGTGTCGATTCCTGCGACTGTTTCTGTTGTTTGTTTACGTGAATCGGTGGTATTATTATTCGTTTTTGTATGTTTCGAAATTTCACTAGGTGCCATTTTTAAATAATTATTTAAATTTTAGTATAATAGATTTAATTGGAAATTTAATTTTTATCATCAATTTTTATTCAGAGTAGGGGAGAATCAAGAAAAAAAGTCCTCGAAAGTTTTTTACAAACTATATATATATATATATATACATACGATATATAAAATTTTATTTATACTAACTAATACTAATTTTTTTATAGTAAAAAGGCTAAAAAAAGGCTAAAAAGGCGCGCGGTAGAGCTATGATGATGGTCTCTTCTTTTTTTTTGTTTTTTTTTTGAAAGAACATCCATATTTAAATAAGTATAAACTAACTAAAGACTAAACTAAATTTAACCTCGTGCGAAAAATTAAAGTTATACGTAGTGTTTCAATCTTTTCTTCGTAACATTACCCCGAATATGGCAAGTAGGTAAAATCTTTTGTCACCTTGCATGGAAATTCAAGTGATTGTTTTCATAACACAGATCAAATACAAAAAACATTGCCGAGACGTGGGTAACGTATTGGTGTAGCAGATATGATGGCGTGGAACACGTCACCTTCCTTGCCCCAATTTATTTATTTGTTTCATATGATTTACATAAAGTGAAATGGATGCTTTGATAAATCGATCGATAGCATTCATAAATATTAATGATCGAGTAGAAAAAACCCAGGAACAAATATTACCAATTATTTAAATTAGATCTCAAAATAACAAGATCGATTTTTCCCAAGTATGTATCGATTCTTTTATGTGATCCCTTCATCTCTTCGGATCTTATCCTATACATAAATTCCCACCGATAAGAACAAAAACACTGTTCCAAACCCGAGAAGTAGTGATGCTGGCAGAGCGGAATATAATTCCTTGATAGCTAAATTTTCTGCCTTTGTTCTGTTTGTTGTTTTAGAGAATTTTTGATCATTAATTGATTGTTAAGGAAATGAAAAAAACCAAAGATGAACCTAAATTCTAAAATTCTTGTCTCAATCCAATTCGACTCTACCACATCTCTCTACTTCACAAAGCAGACACTTAAGTTTTGAGAGAATAGAAAAAGGATACACAGAAAAAGTGCTCGTAGCAACGGCGCCAGACAATAAGAGGACCAAAGCGAGTACTGGAAATAGTTGTTGTGGGATGAGAGGTGTGTAAGGTGTTGCGGACTCCCAATCAGACTTTTTTTTTGGATTTAGGAGATAGGGAAAGTTGAAAGGAAGCAAAATAAATGAGAATGAAAATTAGTTATTAAATAAAATTCGAACGTTTCAGGTATTTTCTTACCAAAGCTGTGAATATCATTGTTCTTTTCAAGTGTGTTAGAATATTTTTTCGAGGAGGATACAACTGACATTTTTGTGTAGATCATCACACACAATCCGTGCTCGGTTCCCGGTCACGTGACAACAAGCCAGTAAGAATGTCGCAATCGTATGTATGCCGGCGACTATATAATAGCATTTCGTTGGTCAGAGTAGAGATTAATATAAATGTTAAAGAACATTTTTCGTTAGTATACAAGTTCATTAATGTTTAAAAAATCACGGGACCGAGGAATTTTTATCCACCCTCTATTTTCTATGTATTACAATTGTCTATTTTTGCGAAAAATGTTCCCAATCCTGCATTCATGCACGAATTAAAATATCGATATATTCTCATCCAACAAATAAAGAACTATCATTTTTTGTTTCAGTTGAGAAAAAAAATGACAGAATCAAAGGACATTGATAGAGAATGGAGACCACCCGGCGAGAACGATAAAAGGTCACCGTGTCCCGCACTAAATATTTTGGCGAACCATGGATATTTGTAATTTTAAAAACTTTCTTGAACTTTCGTAACTTGAATTTTTACTAATAATAACGCTAATAATAAAAAAGACCGCGTGATGGTAAAAATTATACACCTGAACAAATGCGTGATGCAATGCAACAACATTTTAACGTATCAAAGGGATTCGCTTATACGCTAGCAAAAGTATCGACGTTGCTACTTGGTGAAAATGGGAAGTTGTGAGTAGTCACAAAAAAAACTAATAATATTAATTATGCATGAATAACAAACAAAATCATTTGAAAAATGATGCAAATCAAAAAGATCATTAGACCAACTCAAAGCCCATAACGTAATAGAACATGACGCGTCACTCTCACGAAAAGATGCCAATCTCGGTGACAACTCAAAGATCGACCGAGAATTAGTCGACCAACTGGTGTCCTTACACGTCAACGGAAAGATTAATGCAGACTCGTTGGCAAATGCACGAAATATTCGTATAGATCAGTGTGTGAAAGAAAACAAAGAGTTCACATACGGATTAAGACAGAGAGCGCTGTCGTTTGGTGAGTCGGCGCTTTTGCTCATGACATTTGGTGGAGAGAAAAAAGAAATTAGTGTGGATGATTTAAAGTGCATTCTTCTCGAAGAGAAGCTTCCAAAGGATTGGAAGCCGAGTGAGAAGGCAATCACGTTTTGGAGTTTAAACAAATTTGGGAGAGATCCAGAAGAAGCAAAAAGCATTTAAGCCGAACATGTAAATAGTTCTTATTAGTTACATTATGATTTGTTCAATCGTTTAAGGTTACATAATTACACATTACCCCTCACTATTTTCCTATTAAATTATGAATATCCCACGCTAAACTCATATTTTATATGAATTGTAAAAATTCTTATTGCTCGTGTGGCTTTTCACCGGACAGAGCCACTCTTATGCCCTCCGCTAAAACTTTTTCGAATATCTCTGTATCCAACACGCCGTTCACATCAAACCAACCACCATAAGATCGCGAAATTGTATACACGTTGCTATTATTTATAGAAGACGACGCACGTGATGCGTCATTTTTATGTTTTACTTCAAATGTGATATTGTATATATCCGAGTACCGTTTCGTGGTGGTGTGGATTATTAGTTTGTGATATTTTTCCGAATTCTTAAAAGGGTTTTTATTATGAAAGCAAAAATTTTAACTATTAATTTCTTTAGCATAACGATGATCTGATCAATAATTTATTTTTGATTTTTACCTTGTCCATTCCCATCGGACACCCAACAAAAATTGTATCTTTTTCAACAAACAATGAATACGCAACCATTAACGTATTTAGGATTAAATATCTATTTTAATGAATTACTCGTTATTTAAAAAGAGGATCACACGGGAAATCAAAAAAAACAAGGCCAAATAAAAAATATTTACGCAATAACGCAAACCAACGTCACATCTTTCGATTCTTGAAACGGCGTGAAATACGTGTACGACCCGCCAACCAAGGCAAACACGCACGATACGTACCCAAGAAAGAGCTTGACGTCTGTGTGTACGTGGTGTTGACAGTACTGAGCTTTTGTTGTTAGGTACTAATTTGTTGATTTGACAGTTAAATTACTTGAATTCACACATATTGAAAGATTCAAGAGTTGATAAAACTAATAAAAATCAAATTAACCTTTTGAACATGATCGTCACACGCATTCTTCAATTCTGATAAATTCCATTTGTTGACTTTTATCGGCTCTTCTCGTTGCTTTATTTCGGTCGTTGTCGTGATCGTGGTCGTGGTCACTGTGGTAGTTTTTACTATCTCTTCTTCTGAACCTGTTACCTCCGGTGTCTCTACATTATTTTAACAATAAAATAAAATGTAATTAACCAATTTTTAAATGGCCGTAAACAACTCTTACCCCGCTCGCGTTTACCTTGAGCGGGTTTTGTTACTTCTTCCATGACGAAAAATTACAATAATGAAATTTTTCGTATTTCGAACTTATCATTCCCAATCACCGAATGCCACGATTAAATTTCCTTTTTCTATTGATCGACAAAATTTTTGGCACAAAATGTAGACTGTAGATCCTCGAAATCCCATTGTTTAAAAACAGACAAAATAAAACAAAATGACTGCTGGTAACATCAAATATGAATTTTGTTGTTTATTCAACGTATGATCAATTTACATTTTTCGATTTCCATAAATAAAGATCAACAAAATGAAAAAGACCTCCAATATATGCGTCTTGCGATCGAACAAGCAAATTTATCAATTCCGATACCTACTGCGTACTGTGTAGGCGCGGTATGCCAAAAAATTTTTTAGGCGTTTTCTTATGGTCATCAGAAGATTAACAATAAATTACAAAAACTAAGATCATCGTGAAAGACTCTCAGATCCTCAGTAGAGGATATTCTCGTGAACTACCAGGAAATACACACGCGGAAGAATGTGCCTTACAAAAACTTGTTTCAAATCCTACATCATTGATATCCGACGCGACAATCTACACCACGATGGAACCATGTAGCACACGATTATCAGGTAAGAAATCTTGTGTGGATCGAATACTCGAGGCTGGAATCATGCGAGTCGTCATAGGTGTCGAAGAACCGGATCACTTTGTAAAGTGTGTGGGCGTGGATCTGTTGAGGGAAAAAGGTGTGCAAGTGGTTAGGGTTAGGGGATTAGAGGAGGAATGTTTGAAACCTAATAGGCATGTACTGATGTAGATGCCCGGGCAAAATTGCTCGATAGATCGAATTAATAATTATTTTTTTAATTGCATATAAAAGCGTTGTCAGAGAATTTTAATAACTTCTGGTATACATTCGATAATTATCGGTATTACCAATAAATTTTCGATAGATTCGGTATATTCGATATTCATATTTTGTAATCTCGAAGATATTAAGAATAAAATTTAACACGAAAAACCTAAATACAAGAGAATCCATAAAAAAATAACTATTAATGAAAGTTCATTCATTTAGTCCGTTTTGTCATACTATTAATAATTCGCGTTTCTTTGCGAACCACGTGGCAGCGTATCCAATATTTTCTTATATGTATTTGCAAATAAATTGTCAATTTGTTGCTCGGTTTTTTCCACGTATCTTCCTGGCGCGACCGTTAACAACGCAATCAATGCCAAAATGGCCAATGACGCCCAATCGCCGTATTGAGAATATATAGTCGTTCTTTTTTCAGTTAAGGGCAAATCCCATAGAAAATCCTGAACACCACCTTTTGAAGCGACTTGCCAATTTCTTATCCGTCCAGCATCATCAACCAAACCACTTACACCACCAGCATCACAACGTAATAGCCAAAATCCTTGCTCAATTGCTCGTACACTGGCCATACGTAAGTGTTCTAGGCCTATTCGCGAAGACCAAGTTTGTGCTGGTGAAAGCACCAAATTTGCGTTCGCAGCTTGCGCAAGAAGGGACGGAAAGTCCATGTCAAAACAAATAGCTGCGCTGACATTGAGAAGCAATGGAACATGTGCCTTTGGTTCTCGAACATCGATCTCCTCCAGTGGCAGTATTCCAGGACCTGATTTTGTGGAATACCCTTCTGCGATTGGTACGGGGTAGGTTTTGGTATAATTAAAGATAATATTACCTTCTCTGTCTATCAAAGACAATACGTTTAGACGTTTATTGTCCGTAGTTGGGATGGTATATGTTACGCCAACGTTAGAATGATGCTTTTTCGTTAAATTCTTAATTTCAGTTAATAATAATTCCATTTCATGAATGGAACTTAGCGGGACTGCAGATTCAGACCACAATACTAACTTTGCTTGCGTGACTAATTTTGCCGTGTGCTTAATCATTGCACTACTTGGTGTTTCATCGATGTTTGGTGAGGATAAAACGCATGCTACCTTAAACGTTTTCAATGGTTCCGTGTTGCTCTCAATTTCGTTTAGCCGAGATGCTCCATACGTATAAATGGCGAGGAATGCAAATAACGAAAGAATTTTCTTTTTACGTGAGCGTTGCGCCGCAATTTCTTTTTGATCACGTGATAATAACGGGGTGCCTTCGTCGTCGTCTCCAAAAGAAATCAAATCATCTTGGCCAGCACCAGCATTCGTAAATTCATTTAAAAATTCGGCACCGACATGCGCCCACCACGCAAGTAAAAAGTCAATACCGCTAAGTCCAAGGATCGATGCAGATTGCGTTAACGCATCACCGGTACCCTGTATCGTATATGCCCAGTCCCCCCAAGAGCCAAAAGGCGAGTGTCTACGGTAGCTTAGCCATGTGGCCATCCAAAGGCCAGCAAATAAAAAGAAATTAGACTTTTTATATTTCTCATTGATAATTTTTTCGATGTATGCTGGTAGGATTGTTAAGAATGCTATGGCGCTTCCTATTAACGCAATTACTGCTAAATTATCGAAGGGTGAAGCTAAGGCATCGTATGAAAAGTCTCTGTAGGATAAACCAATACTAAATGCTAAGAAACAAAATAACATTGCATCGTATAATAAGGTTTTTGTAGCACGAACAAGAAAGACTATTAATGGTAAATCGAATAGTGGATATACGGGTATGGGGATGGTGCCCAAACCGAGCCAGGAGAAAAAAAATGTGAGCGGTAAAGCCGCGCCAAACGCTACATTTTTTGGTTCAAATATACTCCCACCCGGCATATCTACTCGTGAAAAACAAACTATTTATTAAATTGGGTTGCTTATCCTATTGCAAGTGCACTCGATTGATATAAGAAACGCTCGATATTAGAAATTATTGATAATGAGACAGAGAATTCAAAATCAACCCTATCTAACTTTCTTTTGTCATGAGAAAGTTAATTAATAATCGTAAAAAAGATTTTTTTTTGTTGGACCCAATAAACTAACTTACGAGAGTTATTGGTAATAATATGTCATAACCAGTTTTCCCCGTAATGAAACACGAAATTTTTTATGACAACGAATAAGTACATGCATTGAAGATGATTTCTATGGTCCAATGGTGTTAGAGGAAGTAATGTGCGGTGGATATCTGATCAATTCTTCTACTATCAATCCGCCGTATATTTGTGGAATTACATGTAAATTTTCTAGTGTTTGCGTATTACTTTTTTTTTTGGTTGAATTACAAGTTAACAAAAGGTCATCAAAAACCCGCCACACACTATAAAAGGTCAAATAAATACCGTTCTTGTAATTGAACAATTCCAGCGGTGATTTTTTCCATTGACTTAAAAAATGATAAATGTGAGTTTTAGGAAAAAAAATAAATAGGCAGTTATTGTTTTAAACACACTTGGTATGTGGATTTCATTGAAGCGTCGACAGCTACGAATAATTTCGCGGTGCGCATTACTTCCTAATTCATTTTGATTAATCAATTGATTAGTCAATTTAACGTTATCAAAAAGTAGTTTTTCGTTAGTGATAATTTACCTCGTTAATGTTCGCATTGCGCACCACTGACTATCAAATTCAATTAATTTAATTCATTATTTCAAAAATAAATAGATATATTTATTTTATTTTATTCTAAGTAAAAAGTACCTTAACTACACTTCGTACGCTGGTAAACGGTTTTTCTTTAATTTCTGGTTTCATTATTTATTCTCTAATCAGTCCAACCAACTTAAATCATGTATTAATTTATGCAACTAAATTGTGTTTACGGTGTACAATTAATTATCAGCAGTACGACTATTACTATTATCATTATTATCGTTATTATTATTGGTATACGTAAATTTCCTCGAATCAAGTTCCAAAGTAACAGGTCCCTTATTGAATATTTTAAGTACAAGATATCTCTCAGTCTAACTGTCATGGGGGAAAAATCGAGTAAAAACAAAATTTTACCTCATTGACAATGTTAACTTTCATCATGGCTCCAAAAACGCCATCTGTTTCGACAAAATACCAAGTTTAATGATCATTGGGTAGATTAATTGTTTTTTAATAGATAAAGTCATATCACCTTTTACTCTATCCTCGACATAAGCTTGTTTTAGTCTGTTCAAAAATGTTGTGTACATTCCTTTCGATGCTTCAGAATTCATGGCTTGATGAAAACTTGGTTTATCTTAAAAAAAAAGGTTTATTATTAAAGTACTTTAACAAATAAAGGATTCAAAGAAATCTCTCATACTTTTGGTTAAGCTGGCATACAAAGTAAACTGAGATACTAATTAGAGCAAATAAAGAAAATTAATATTTCTGAGATCATATACTTTACGAAATAAAAACTCACTGCACAAAATCTCGAGTTCCGCATCCTTAACACTCCGCATCCACATCTTTGTTCCAGATTCATCTTCAAACACGCGTACATTAAGTATCTTTCTCACGATATACTCTATATCTGATTCGGTATCACTCGATGCGATACCAACAAGAACACACACTCCACGATTTATTGCGGAGATTATTTTACCATCAACTATTATTTTATTAGTAATGGAAAGTTTGTAAAAAACTCTTTGATCATAATAATCGATTAAACAATGTGAACACGATTTCTTGTATTGCCTGAAACACTTGAACTCGATACTCTTTGCAAAACTGCGCGCATCTTGTTAAAAGGCTGGCTTGGTCATTGTGGTAGCACTTCCATATCGATATGATACTAAACATGATCATGTGATCAATGAAATACACGCATTAATCCTTTTCATCCTTTTTACGCTATATGAAGATTTAATGGTTGGAAAAAGATCAACGGACTTTTTTAATCAACTATCAAATGAGCGAAAACAATAAATAACAACTTTCTTGGGCATTTACGAATGAAGTGCTCTTTGATGATTAATATCTATTTTACTTATGAACTAAATTTATTGTGGTAGTTTTATTTTTAAATCAATTTTCTTTTTTTTTTTCAATAAAATCCATGACTATTTTTCTTTTAGTGTATTCTAATTGCTCTAAGTCTTAACTAACTATACTTTATCTCGCAGTTCACAATAGAACAATCACTTCAACATTCTCCCACAATGTCTATATAATGCTAGTTCCCAGTCCACCAGCAAATTGCAGAATCATGCGGGCGAGTCGAGTTTTAATAGCACGTTGCCTTCAATTAGTTTTATCAAAGACAAAAAGCTTCCGATTGATGAAACATTTTTCAAAACTGATAAATAAATTAGATTCGCGAAATCTTAAACGCCCAATAAATACAAACAAATTACGTAGGGATGCATACGCATAATAATGCATATTTAATTAATTCAAAATCAGAAATAGAATTTTTCGAATTGACAATACATTTTCGTGGAGAAAAGTCGAACGAATTACACTTCAATGGCCGGTGTGTAAGCTTGCTTGTTTTATCATGTAAATATCATTTTGAAAAATATAAAGCTTGGGAACCGGGAGACACCACTAAGTCTGGGTAGTACATTCTATAGATCGCAACAACACACAACTTGGCATGAGTGACGCGACAGGTCTCGTTGCTGAAAATGAGGAGGAATGGGCGGAGATGGAAGGAGAAGAAGATAACGAACAACAACGTGCTGTTGACTCCTTGGCTGAAGAGTTTAATGCAAATAATATGAATCACGCGGAAGAAACCTCACCAGAAATTGACCAAGAGGCTCAAAATAAATTGCGAAAAGCCATTTTTGCCATTCGTAACGACCCCAATATATCCAATGACGAAAAAGCGTCAAAAATACAAGTACATAAACGATCATTCGATTTTTCGTTCACTTTTTCGGCCGGTCTGTATAAATCGTTTTTGTAACTTATACTGTGATATCTTTAGGAGTTAATGAGCTCAAATTGGAGAGAGTCTTCGAAATCACAGCGATCACAGCCATCTTCGTCGTCAGTTACAATCCTATTGGCGAATTCAGAACCGACACCTGAAGAACTAAAGCCAACGTATTATGTATATTATATATTATATTTTACATAATTTATGCAATTGAAAATTAGATTCGTGAATTCACGCGTCTTTTCTTCTACATTTATGAAATTCTGTGTTCTAGGATGAACCAAAGAAAGTTTACGGATGCGAGCATTATCAACGCGGAGCAAAATTACAAGCTAATTGTTGTGGGAGATGGTTCACTTGTAGACATTGTCATGATAGCGTTTCTGATCACCAAATGGTTAGGTATGAACCTATCTGATTTTTGTATGGTCACTTTTTAATCGTTCATTATTATATTTCTCATGATGCAATTATTATTATAAAAAAAAAAGGCACGATACCAAAAGGATGATGTGTATGTACTGTCAAAATATCCAAACACCCAATCAAATATGCACTAAATGCCAAAATACACTTGCAAGATACTATTGCGACATATGTAAATTCTGGGACGATGATTCGAAAAAGAGCATTTATCATTGTGCTAATTGTAGATTATGCCGTGTTGGTGCTGGACTGGGTAAAGATTTCTTTCATTGTGATACGTGTAATTGTTGTTTAGCGCTTCGTTTGGAAAAGACACACAAGTGTATAGAGAAAAATCTGGAGCGTGATTGTCCTATTTGTGGGGAATATTTGTTCACGTCGACGTTGAGATCCATTTACATGGTGAATATTTTTTTTCTTCCGCTTGTTTCGTGAACACGAATTCTCCTTATTAACCTATTCACCTTAATCAGCCATGTGGTCATACAATGCACGAATCATGTTTCGGAGAATACTCCAGTAACGCTTATCAATGTCCAATCTGTTGGAAATCTCTTGGGAACATGAGAACCTACTTTGAACGAATAGACGCAATTTTACAAACGCAAAAAATGCCTTCGGAATATGAACATTATATTTCGATAATTTTATGCAATGATTGCGAGAAACGAAGTAATGCGAAATATCATTTCGTCTATCACAAATGTGGACATTGTGGAGGCTACAACACCAAAGTTTTGGAAACAATGGAACAACTTCCCACTGAAGAGGAGGAACTTAATGAGAATGAGGCTGACAATTTCAAGCCGAATAATAATAATAATAATAATAATAATAATAATAATAATAATAATAATAATAATAATAATAATAATAATAATAATA
>CAJVPS010000405.1:0-25512 GCA_910591765.1 Ambispora leptoticha
AAAAATACGTATTTTACTAATTATAATTAGTAAAAAATTTAAGCGTTGCATTATTTTTGATTGCCACTGTAAATATAAACTAAAAAAATATATATATAGTGACAATCAAAAATAATATAATACTTAAATTTTTTACTAATTATAATTAGTAAAAAATTTAAATATTACATTCTTTTTGATTGCCATCATATATTTAAATTATATAATATAAATATTAATTAATAATTTATAATATATATAATAATTATAATAGTTAATAAACTATAAAATATATGATAAATAATTTAATAAAATATAAATAATAATAATAATTAATAATTAAATAAAAAAATATGTAATAGAATGATAAAATTTTTTATAATTATAAATATTTAATAAATATATAATTATTATTATTTTTATATATTTTAAATATTACTTAACTATAATATTTATATTACTTTTATTAATTTAATTAGTAATATAATTTTAATTTTACTATAATAATACAATTATAATAATTTTATTAAATTTAAATACTTATAAATATAAATATTTATAAATAATATTTCTTCAAGTTAATATTTAATAATATTAAATAAATAATTATTTAATAAATTATAATATAAAATATTTAATAAATAATAATTATAATAAAAATTTATATTATAATAATATATTTATATAATTAGAAATAAATAATAATAAATTATTAAAAAAAATAATAATTTAATAAATATATAAAATAATAAATAAAATTAAATTAGATTAAGATATAACTTTTCAAAATATTTTATTTATTTAAAGAAATATATAAAATATTATAATAAAAAGATTTTATAAATAATATTTTAAATAGAATAAGAATATTATTATTATAATAATAATATAATATTTCTTAATTTTTTGATTTTATAAAATATATTATATTTATATTTTATAATTTTTCATATTTTTTCTTATCTTTTATATAATTAATTCTCTTTATAATTATATTTTCTAATTTTAAATATTAAAAAACATAAAAAATTTGATTTTTATATAATTATCATCTTTTTAAAATCATATTTTTTATTATTTTCAAAAGCATGAAATTATATTAGAAAGATTATATTTATTAATTTCTTTATTTTTAAAATAAAATATAAAATAGATTAGTTAATTAAATTAAAGAATTTTAAAATATATTTAAAAAATACAAGTAAAAACTGAATTTATAAATAATTTAATTTAAGTTTTGAATTAATTATATAATAATTTGAATTAGAATTTATTAAAAAGTATAATAATAAACAAAATGTTATTAATAAATTTATCTTAAATCTTATTTTTCAAAAATTATATTTATAATTTATATTACTTAGCTAATAAAAATCTTGTATTTAAGAATCTTTTACTTTGGAATATAAAACAAGAACTAATACAATAATATAATTTTCTTTAGAATCATATTATTAAATTCAATTAATTAATTAATAACTAGTTCTGAATCAGATGCTATAATAAAATATAACTATAAAAAAAGTGAATGTAAAATATTTGACTGCAATAAACGATTTCTTTTATTTTTCATTACTTTATATTAAAATTTCTAGTTTTGAAATTTCTAACTTTAAAAGTGTTATTTTTCACCGATTAAATTAAAAAAAAAAATAATTAAATTATAATAACATCACATTTTCCAGTCATTCACATACATTATTATCTCGCTATTCATTTATAAAAGTACAAGAAATGAAAAATATTATTCCATCATCTTTCTTACCTAAAAATCAATAATTAATAAAGACAAGATAGAAATATTATTATTAATATTAAACAAGGAAACATTAAGAAGTACCCTTTATATACAGAAAAATAAAAATAATACAAATCGATATGACAATGGCTAATATTAAAGTATCACGTTTTTTCCGGGTGCTTATACGACCAATTAATGTGCTTATATTGGGTAATAGATCTATACAAGTAAATAAAAATAACGAGAATAAAAAATTAGAGGAATTGTATGCATATCACGTCAGATTATTAAAATTAATTGGCTGATATATACTTGTGACACCTGCGATCCTTTTGTTAATGTTTAATAGAGTGGCACCTTGCCGCCCGAATTCTTCTCTCGTTGCAAATGCTTGTCTACATTTAAACAAATTTTGATTAGAAACGAACCACTTAATCTTCTCGATCGATGATACCATATTCTCTGACATGCACATGTCACACGCATACACCGAGATATTGTGAATTCGTGCACACAAGATACCAATTCTTAAAATAAATATATTTAAATAAAATACGTACTCCAACACCATATCAGCCATCCTATGAGAATTCTCAATACGACCTCGCTCACTCAGAAAATAATCAGTTTCACTTGATACTCCTGACTTGAACGAACTTAGCAAACAAAGATAATCAAATAGATTAATTCATAATTCAACGATATTGAGAATTACTATACATATAAATAATTGTGGTCACACCTTATATCTTCACGAACAGAACTCAGTAAATCTGCATGATTCCTAGCCGCCTGAATATTTGCTCGTGTTTTTTTGAATTCTTTTGTATAATCATATAGAATATCGCGATGTCGTTGAAGCATGTGCATAATGGATGGGCTTGTGGGTACAGTGGTTGGTCGATCAACAACCTCTGCCATAGAATTAACAACCATCGATAACTATATTCGGAAACGTAAAAATAAATATTATTCAACCTATAATTGATATAAAATGACATTTAAATGTGGTCAGTTAAAAGGACTCACGCACTTTTTTCAATAACTCATCTAATTCTAATTCCATGGCTTCATTCGAATTCCCAGCAGCAGCGTTACCACTACCAACACCCCCATCGACGATCCTACTGTTTCTCCCGACACTGGTTGCTATCTTTGAGTAACTGGTGAGTTTCTGTTCGATCTCATTCTCTAATTGTCGAGCTTGTTTTCGCAGAAACTCCCAAGAAAGTTGCGAACCATTGCTATCTGTATTATTATTATTATTATTATTATTATTATTAGAGTTCGTGTTTGAGGAGGAAAGAGATGAAGACGGTATATTGTTACTATTATTGTGTGAAGTGTACAATGTTGGTGGCGAAGGTGACGGATATATAGAGTTAGAGTGAAGCATAGCTTGAACTTGAATCTACTGCAAAATTCAAATTATACTGATGAGAGGGGAGGGAGGGGGAGGTTTGTAGATTTGTAACGAAGACAATTTTAATTGTTTTGATCAAACACATAATTTGAAAAAGATCAAAAGATCGACAGTATGTGCATTAACATAAATGTCGGTCATTCAACTTTCATTAGAATGCCTCGACAATGTTTTTGAATTTCTCGAAGAGGAAAACTCACTGTATTCTTCTTTATTTGTAAACCATGAATGGTTATCGGTAGCTGCAAAAATCCTCTGGAGGGATCCTTTCGGTGCCTGTTTGTCCCCTTTTGATGACGAAGACCAAATTGAAAAATTCCAAAGAAACTCCACAGATTTTATCAACAGTTTAGTTTCCTTTCTTCCAAACACCGTCAAGAATACTATCAAAGAATTAAAGTTTCCCGAATCAAAAAATGAAAAGCCATTGGTCGACTATCTTTCGTTCATTCAGACTCTTGACTATTACCAACTATACAATTATGTTGGCATGTGGCTGAACGAGACTCAAGCGCTCTCCGTCGGAACTCGCAATGCTACCTTGAAGCAAAAAAAACAGGGACCGCAGTTTCTCCTTACGCAAGAATTGTGCAGGTTGATTATTGCTAAGTCAGATGGAATTAAAAAATTGAGTTTACACACTACTATTCGTGGCCCTTTTGGATTTGTTTCACCACCTGTAATACCATTTACCGAATTCCCAGGTGCACCGATCTCCTTTAAGGAACTAGAACATCTCATTTGTATAGTGGAAAGTGAGTTTTCAAACATTTATAAAGGGTTATCATATATCTCACAAAACATTAAGGGTTTCGAAATAGTAGAATATAAACAAGATAATCAAGAATTCGCAAATCTTATCAATGCTCAACGAGACATACAAACTTTCGATTATATTGGTGGTAATGTGCAAACTACACCGCGCATTGCCCAAGCATTACGTGAAAGAACACAATCATTAACTAAATTGAGTATCACGGGAAACAATTCGATACCTCTCGATATATTCAATAAATCTGGTTTTTTGGAATCACTTGAACTTGTTGGAGATTTCCAAGTTACCGAATTCAGAAAATTGGCCGAGACCAATCTCACAAAATTACGTACATTATCATTGACATTTGAGAAACTGTATGTCAAAGAACTGATCACCTTATTGGAACATACTAATGGAAATCTAACTGAAATCGAGATTTTATGGGACAGTTCACCCGACAACCATGATACTTGTGAGCAATTGATCGAAGCGATAAAGCAATTTTGTCCAAGATGCTTATCACTTGAATTATTAGTGGAAAAAGATGCAATCAAAAGACTACCGTCATTATTTGAATCCTTGACGCTTCTTAAATCATTGACGATAATTGGATCTTGTAGTGATGATGATGATGATGATGATGACGACGACGATGCAGAACATGCAACTGGAGAGTCAGAAGGAATCAACGCAATTAAGTCTCAACTCGCAAATTGTATTCCAAGTTCTCTGCAAGTGCTTGATCTGAGTAAAAGTAATTGGGTCATTGATGCATCAACATTAGCCACTTTTCTTCAGCAATGCGAGCGTAAATTGGATGCGCCACTTTATCTTGAACTTTGTCACATGTCTGATGAAATTCGATCGATCTTTGAAGAATATCAGGATAAAGGTGTATTGACGGAAAGTGAATGTTTGAAATCTTTGGTGATCGACGATGAATTACTGGAAGAAACTGATAATCTCTCACCATATTTGGAAGAATAATACAAAGTAATCAATCTTTCATTTTATTTTGTTTCAAGAAATTCTTGTGTATTACCTAAATTTTTATAAAAATCATCAGTGATAGCTTTGCTATATACGAGATGTTTATTTAACGTTAATATTTTTTTTTTAAATGATAATGTAGCACAACTTTTCGGCATAAAATAATTAAGCAAATAAATAACTCTACGCAAAAGATATTCTTTATTTTAGTTTATTAATAAATAAATATTTTTTACGATACTTGAGACTTGAAAAAAAAGCAAATGAACTAAAATTCCATATAGATATAATCACCCAAATGCATAATTACTATTATTATTATCATCCTCATTATTATCAATTCCTTGCTCTCTTACCATCTCGGGTACTGTGGCTGGAAGATGACGATTGGTGATGATTATGGTGGTGGTGATGATAACTACGACGTTCATTAGATCTTGAAGAGGTAGATGAAGCAGCAGCTGGGGCCGAAGCAGCTGCAGGAACGTCCCATTTACTTGCTCGCTTTTTACCTGGGGCCATAATTCATAAATAGAAAAGAGAAAGAGTGTAGAAAAAAAAAAGAATCGAGCTGAAATGTTGTACATCTAACTAAAGTAATGGAAATATTTGAAAGCATATTGACAACATTCTCACCGGAAGGAACAGAATTAGAAGTGGTTGTTGACGCCATAGAAGATGATGTGGTAGTACCACTGGCCCTAGCAGCTAAACTTTGCATTACATGTCGTGATTTCGATATTCCTGTCGAACTACCAGATGAGCCAACAAATTGGATATGAGTTCGCTGTTGTTGTAATTGTGCGTTTTGACGTTCCTCTGTTATTTTTCTCTGCGTTTCCGCTATTTTAAGAGAATTGGTTGAAAAAGTGACAAGAAATAATCTTAAAAAACCAATGCTAGCAATAATAATTTATTTACCTAATTTATCGGCATACATTTCACGCGGAAAACCATAAGGATCAAAAACATCTTTGGGGAAATTTGAACCAATTTCGTCCAATTCAATAAATTCTACCAATTTGGAATATATATGCGGGTTACGAAATGCTTTGCTTTTCAAAAGATTTTCGTTGAATAATACCCCTTGTTCTTTTAATTGGAGAAAATGTTCAATTTTGGTCTTTCCCACATAAATACATTACACGAGAAATTTTCTCCTGTTAGTATCAGAAAAACAAAATCACACACGAGAAATCTCTTCGTTTAAATAAGAATGATTTATCCATCACAGAATACATTACCTGCACATTTTGATCACATTCAGCATCTGGTTCAGCGGGTATGCCCCAATTCTCGACATTCGGTATTGGTTTAGGTCTCAGTAATTCTCGCATGCGTATTTGTTTCCTTAGTTCTTCTTGTGTTTCGTCAAATTGAATTTCCATTGGAATCAACGTCGATATATTGGAGTCGAATGTTGGTGAATTATCAAGTGTTTTCGATGACGACGTTGTTGCTGGCGGTGGTGATGATGATGATGATGATATTGATGTTTGTGGTAACATCTGTGGCGGTGGTTGTTTCTCATGTTGTCTATTTTCCGATGGAGTTTGAAGTTCTGGTGTTGAGGTACTTATACTGGCGGCAGCATTAGGTTCATTATATCGTCGATGAATAAGAGTGGTAAGAGAGTTTGATACTGGTGAGGTTTCAATTTTTACTGCTTGTTCTGTTGTTTCGTTTGAAACTAAATATAATATAATAAACATGAATTTCCAGACATGAAAATTGTTTTTCAAATGTAATTAATTAATTAATCAATTAATTACCTTCTATATTATCTATTGTGACATTAGACATAGAGGGACTCTGTTAGGAACCAAATCGAGCATTACTTGTCAATCAAACAGACTCTGCTCCTTTCACAAAAAGTACAAAAAAAACAAGAAATGCAAAAAACCATACTACGTTTTTTAAATCTACGTTTGCATCTTTTGAGTCTATTACTGCTACACTTGTTGAACTATCTTGCGCTGCTTTAATTATGAATAAATGATTATTTTGAGCTTTTATTCGATCACAAAGAATAAAAGATTAATTTTTTTTTACCAGAAAAAGATTCCATAGAGGTTTCTTCATTTTGCTGCTGTTGTTGATCCTCTTCCTCTTCCTCTTCGTCATAATATGAAAGTCCTAATAAGTTGCTCATTATCGTTATTTGTTCTTTGAGTGAATAAAATTTCGTTACATCAATATTGATGTCATTCCCTTTTAGTTTTATGAAACGTGATCTTCAAGTCATCATTGCTGCTATTTTTAAAATCTATACAACTTGTGATAAGCAATAAAACAAATTTCAGCGGAATGGAACCAATTATTTTTTTTAATCTAAGAAAATTTTGAAACACAACAACAATAATTTAATCTCATTATTACAGATACTGAGAATGTTGTTTATTTCCTCCCAGTTATTAATCCCCCGGGTATAATACAGTTTCTGACCCGTGAAATGTAACAGACCTCGGATCTTTTATATAAATCATTATTAAGAGCTAATTTTTTTAGCAACTAAACCAATCACCACGCATATTAGAGTCATTATTAAAGAATCGAGAAAGAATAATGATAGAGGCGATGAATATGTAGGACGACGAGGTTGCAGGGGTTGTTGTGCTGGTGTAGGTGGTGGTATTGGCAGCGGTGTAGATTGTAAATGATTTCTAATAACACGAATCCTACTGTTATTATGAGCATTATTCATAGTATTATCATCATCATCATCATTAATAATAGTGCTATCGTCTTCATGAATTTCTCCTTGTGAGCATATTTCTTCTTGTTTGTTCTCCTCCCTAGCTTTATCATCTGGTATTTTAGAAATAAAGGTGATTGACGGGGATTTTTGTATTATTGTGGAGGAAGAGGATGAGGCGGCGGTAATTGCGATATTTGCAGTTTCATCGATTACTCCGGCTGGTTTGCGTGTATGTGATAACATTGTATGAAGATCATATTTAAAATAAATATTAAAATTCGAAAATTATTTCTGTCTTACCTTTTGTATCGTCGTTTCCAATACCAAAACCTGATGATGTTATTTTAGTTGTTAAGTTTGTATCTCTTATTGAATTAATATTTTCGGTGTCATTATTTTCATTTTTGTCTTCATATTTAAATGAAAATTGTGGAATGCTAGTGCCAATGCTTGCAGTATTAGCAGTAGCAGCATCCGTTGCTGTCTCTTTAGATGGTGATGACTTTGTAGAATTATCATTTTCTTGTTTTACATCATCTCGTTTGTCAGGTAATGAACAGATATTAGAAACACCACAGGAGGAACAGATCCAATCTCGTGACCTAGCATTATTAATTATTGTTAAATAATTCAACAGGCACAAAAGCATTAGCAATTACATAAAGTCAAATATTGAAACCAACTTTACTGCTAAATTTTTTCTTTCTGATTCAGTGTAATCGATTCCTCCAATTGCGCCATTAGCTATTATAAAATTAATAATCGTAAAAATGGTACATGAAGTTGATCAATAAAAAACATTATCGAATTCAAATAATAAATGACATTATTTTAATTACCTTTTGTAGTCATAAATCCAATTAATCCTAAAAGAACAGTACGAACTATTCTCGATAACAAACAAACAAAAAAGTGAAACTTTGATTAACGATAATGCATGCTAGAACTAGTAATACATACCTCCCCAAGCTGGAAGCCAGTATTCCGGGTGATACCCAGTAATACTTAAGCAGATTTTTTTGTTTAATTCAAATCGGCCATTTGGCTAAATAAGCAACAATGTAAAAAAAAAATCAGTAAAGAGAAGGCGTAAATTATTATTGCTACCGTGAGAGCATATATGCATGTAATAGGAGTTTGAATATCAGAAAAAAGCAAATTAAATAGATAATTTTTTCTTTCTCTCCCTTTCTCAATGTATATACTCATACACTCACATAATAATAAAATTGAAGACAAGCAAGTATTTAGATTAGATACTAACTGTCAGAAGCATCAAATTTGGCGGTTTAAATGGATATTCCGAAGGAAATATGATGCGTCCATGATACCTATTAATAGAGGCAATAATATATAAATGATCAAATCAAAGAAAAATCCAGCCAATTAAAATCTCAAAATTTAAGTTCTTACCGCCCACCTTCGAATTCAGTATTGTCAGGACCACGAATTACAAAATGCCATTCAAAGATGTTATCCTTATTTCATAAAGAGAAAACGATACAATTTTGCTATAACTATTTTCGGTAGTTGTGTATCAATTGAGAAAAATAGAAGAATGACAAACCTCTAAGGGACTCGCTACATAGTCTATCGATTGGTCTTGCTGTAATTCACGGGCTTCTTGAAGAAGGCGTTTTACGGCTAATAAAGAATATATTAATATTTATAAATTCAATTTATTCTGCATGAACTATTATGACATGTAAAGCATAACAATAAAAACCTGGACTTCTAAGATTCAACGAATTATTTACAGCCATTACTCGAATATTATCGAATATCGTAATATAAGACTTGTATTCTATTTATATGATTTTATTTATTGCACGTGAAAAATAATCTCAATAAACGGAATTTTTAGCTCAGGCCAATTTTTTGTTTTTAGTATAACAGCAATAATGTTTTGTGCAAGTAAGTTTCTTATCGTCGAGTCATTGAGCATTTAAGATATTGCTCTCAAGAGAGCTCACGTTGCCTCCTTTCTAGGTAAACTAACCAACTCCAATTTGTCCAGTTTCCGGAGAGCCTCCACAAGAACCAGTCATTTCTAAAAAATCAGGTCACGTCTTCGAGAAAAGCCTAATTCTTAAGTATATCACTTCAAATGGCAAGGACCCAATTACAGGAGAAGAAATAAGTGAAGACGATTTGTTGGAACTTAAAATAAGTATGTGTTTTTTTTTCGTAAATATTTTTCTATTTCGAATGTATAGCTACAATCGTAATAATATCGAGATTTTTTTACTTGGTCTTTCTAATATTCTTTGACAATCCGTATTTACTTAATTTTTCGATTGCTGTTCCTATCTTTACTAAAAAGGTCCGGACACAGTCAAACCTCGCCCGCCCACCTTGACTTCAGTTCCTTCCTTGTTATCTACTTTCCAGAAAGAATGGGACAGTTTGATGCTGGAGACTTATACCATTAAACAGCAAAATCAACAATTACGACAAGAGTTAAGTCATGCTTTGTATATGCATGATGCCGCTTGTCGAGTAATTGCGCGACTAATAAAAGAGCGCGATGCTGCACGAGAGTGAGTGAATTTACAAAATTTACATAATAGTAAATCTTGATTATTATCATTATTATTATTAAAAATAAACCAAATTCTCTTACTTTTAGAGAGCTGGCAAATGTACAGACTCATATTGGTGTGCCCCCTCCAACAGATACTGCTGTCACAGAACCGATGGAAGTAGAAGACGAAGGAGCAAGAGGCATCAATGAGAAAGTCATTGAAAAACTAGATGAAACCAGTAAGGAGTAAGTTTCCTATAAAATAACAAGTTTATTTATACCTGAATACACGTGATTATTTTGACAGTTTACTGAGATTCATGTGTGTGTGTTTTAGACTATCAAAAAATCGCAAAAAGAGAAAACCACCGCCAAATCTTACCAGTCCTGATGACATTAAAAGTTTCACACAAATCTCTCAAAAACCTTCCCTCCACAAAACTACTCGCCCGGGTATCAATTGCTTGGATCTCGATACTACCGAGCAATTTGTTTTGACTGGTGGTAATGATAAGATTGTACATATTTATAATAGAGAGGAGGACAAAGTCGTGGATTCATTAAAAGGACATACGAAGAAAATCACGGATGTTATGTGGCATGGTAGAGAATCGGGAGACCTTGATATCGTGTTTTCTGCTAGTGTTGATAAGACTGTGAAGATATGGCGACCTTCGGATAATGGTAAGACATAGTGTAATGCATGATTTATTTGGTTGCCACTATTGATTAAATTCAAATGTTTTTACTCGGCTAATTTAAGGGTATTCCGAAAGTAAGAGTATAAATGTTCACACTCATGAGGTGACAGGAATTGCGATGCATGCCACAAGAGACTACTTTGTGTCTGTGTCACTTGATTCATCTTGGGCTTTTCATGACATTGAAACTGGAAATAACCTAATAAAGGTTGAAAGTAACGACGTACAAAAGGGTATTTTAATTTTTTTTAAAAGTTTCTCCTATGATTTTCTTAAATAACAATTCAAACAGTGAGATCCTTTATCCTTATCTGACGTAGGCTATTCTGCTGTTGAGTTTCATCCCGATGGGCTTATTTTGGGAACTGGCACTAAAGATTCTGTAGTTAGGATTTGGGATATAAAGAGTCAAACAAATGTTGCTTCATTTGATGGTCACTCTGGTCGTATCACATCGTTATCATTCTCTGAGAATGGCTATCATCTTGCCACCGCTTCAGAGGATAATCTTGTCAAATTGTGGGATTTGCGAAAGCTCAATAATTTCAAAACTATTACTTTACCTGATACGGTGAAAGCAATTAATAAAGTTACTTGGGATCTTAGTGGCCAATATTTGGCCGTCGGTAGCACGGATCTTAGGTTGTTATTTATTATTTACTTTTGCATGAAATTTCAATTATATCGCTTATTCAATTCTCTATTTCTTCTGTTCTCTATTACAACATTATGCTTGTAGGATATTCCAAGCGAAATCTTGGAATGAACTTGCGTTTATCACCGAAAGTCCAGGAGAAATCTATGATCTAAAGTTTGGTGGATTAGCGAAATTCGTTATGGTTGGTGGATCAGATCGTAGCCTACGAATTTATGGCGTGCCTACCGAGGAATAATTTTAAAATTTAAAGTTCTTTGTCTCTTAGACTTGTTTGCTTGTCATTTGATCTAAAGAATTAGAGCAATATTCATAATATAATAACTAAATAAAACATTAATATCCCTAAATTTAGATGGGATCACAGATTTTTATTGTGTGCTTATACGTCATATCTTGTCAAATTGTTATAACTTTGTTTTTGGTCATCATGGAGTTAATCATTTCACTATTTTCCATAATCATAGAATTAATAAAATTGACTATAGTATTATTGATAATTACATTATTCCTTCTGGGTATCAACATTTACCTGATTAAACGATATTTTAGAGAAAATGCCACCGAAAAGCGAAAATCGTTGTTATCTAGGTTCTCTTTGAAACTTGATCTAGAAGAGAAACCGCCTTTAATAGTTGGATTTTTTCATCCTTACTGGTAAAACAAGGAATATTCACTTGTTTAACAAAATGTATTTTCTGTAAATTCGTATAATGAAATACTAAACAAAAAAAAAATAGCAATGCTGGAGGTGGAGGAGAAAGGGTGTTATGGGCCACAATACGTAACATACAACAACAAAAGCGATATAAAAATGTGGCGTGTGTGGTGTATACGGGTGATATTGATGTTACGAAATCCGAAATATTAGATAAAGTTAAAGTGAGAGTTATTTTAATTGTAATTTTTTCTACTCTTATTAATGATTGATGATTATAATTTAATGTTACATTGACGTTTGATGTTTTGTTGAAAACAGTCCCGTTTTAATATTTCATTAAATCCGGATTCTTTAGCTTTCGTATATCTACATAAAAGACATTTGATTGAGGATAGTAGGTGATTGTTCGATCATAAATTCATTTTTTTGTAATTTAATCATATATAATATTTAAAAATAAATCATTTCATTCGTTAGATATCCCCGATTTACTTTACTTTGTCAAAGCATCGCCTCAGTTTTCTTATGCTGGGAAGCACTAACTAATCTCCTGCCCGATATTTTTTTTGGTGGGTGTTAATTTTGATTATATATCTCGAGTTATTTTCCGAAAGACTATCGATTGAATTTCATTTAGCGTATCTCAAAAAAAAAAGAAACGTAACAATATTATTAATAGTCAATGAACAAACAAATAGATACAATGGGCTACGCGTTCACTTATCCACTCGTGAAACTGGTTGGAGGGATTAAAGTTGCCGCATATGTGCATTACCCAACTATAAGGTAATTAATGCGGTAATTCCATTAAGTGACTCAATTCATTAAAATGATGATTATAATTCAGTTCAGATATGCTCAAAAAAGTACAAGCACGACGTCCAGCATTCAATAATAATCAACGAATAACAAGTAGTATTATATTCAGTTACGGGAAGTTAATGTGAGTATGTGCATTTTTGATAATATCCGTAATTTTTCTTTCTATCACGCTTACAATCTTATAATAAACTTGTAAATTAACTTTAGATACTATTACGCATTCGCATTTCTTTATGGATTATCGGGTGGCCTATTTACAGATATAGTAATGGTAAATTCAAGCTGGACCAAAAATCACATTGATCAAATATGGCGGATTGATAGTCATATTGTGTATCCGCCATGTGATACTGATGAACTAGTAACAAGGATAAAATTTGAGAATGAAGAATTAGCACGTGAGCGCGCTGTCGTCAGTGTTGCTCAATTTCGGTATATATCATTATTTTGTTTAATCCCGTTTTTATAATTTTTTATAAATATGCTGATCATTTGACAATAAAAATAAAAAAAGGCCAGAAAAAGATCATTATCTCCAATTACTATCATTTCACAAACTATTGACAGATCATCCAGAATTACGCGATGGTCCCAACAAAGTGAAATTGGTGTTAATTGGTAGTTCACGTAATCAGGATGACGAAGAACGTATTGCTCAATTACGTGAAGAATGCCGCCAATTAGAAATTCAAGTAATACATTAATTAATTAACTCTCATTTAATTTAAAGTTAATATTTCTTATATCAATATGTGAAATTAAAATTTTCCTATAAAACTTGTAGGAAAATGTTCTCTTTGAAATTAATGCGCCATTCTCAAAATTGGTGGATTGGCTTTCTCGAGGACTGATTGGGATACATACGATGTGGAATGAACATTTTGGGATTGGCGTGGTTGAATACATGGTATCTACTGAAATTATTATTCTTTCTTGTAAAAGGAGACAGGTCTCAATATGATTATTCATAATTTTTTATTTAAAGGCGGCGGGCCTCATAACCATTGCTCATAATTCAGGGGGACCAAAGATGGACATTGTGGTAGACCACAATGGATACAAAACCGGTAAATATCCATTTGAATTCCTATAATATCCAAACTTATTTTAATTGATCAATTGATTAATCATTTCAAACAAAAAAAAGGATTTCTCGCAACAGATCCACAAACATATGCTGACGCAATTTACACAATCCTCTCACTATCACCAGATGAGTACAACACTATACGCGTAAATGCCAGAAATCATGTGGTTAACAAGTTTTCCGTAAGTGTGTTTGAGGAGAAGGTTTCTGCTTTGTTGAGAGAATTGTTATAAATAGATTATACTATTGATGACTATTTGTAATATCTGAGAAATAAAATAATTTAGTGTATTGGATTTTGGGTGTTAATTATTATAGCATATACATAGCGATATATTTTCATTATTTATTGTTTATCCTTACCGTTTAAATCGAATTCATTTCTTTTTGGAGATAATATAAAATAATGAGTGATTTATATGACAAAGAAATCCAATATCTTGAAAATACTCATAGAAGACTAGGCAAAGTTCTACAAGCGCGTCAAAAACGGCGTCGTTTGCAATTGAGTTCCGCTTTGCATTTAACAGACACTATTCCAATTGAAAATTATGAAAATAATCACCAGGAAAATAAAAGTTCTCTTGAAAATTCCGATACTAATGCTACAAAGAGGAAACAGTCTCAAAGCAGTTTATCTCGTTCTAGCATCGATTATGTCTTTTTTGGAGAGTTTAAGAGCAAAAGGAGATTAAGTTCTCGTTCAAATATTAGCGAACAAGAGCAGTTCGAACATGATAACGACAATAATAATTCAAATATAACAAATTTTACTATGCAAGAAAATACGAGCAGTGGCAACAATAATGAATTACAGGATGGGGAAAAGTCTATTCGTAATGACTATTGTCAACACTTTGTTGATTCGGGTAAACGACCACAAAATTTCATTAGGGATACGGAATTATCGCAACGTTTTGATGAGTTAGTATTAATTAATATTGTGATAATCTTGTTTCTCTGTTTCCCGATTTTTTATTGATGATTTTACAATTTTTTAGATATCCAAAATTAAAAGAATTAACTAAAATGAAAAATGCATTGGTTGCTAATAGAGCAACACCGCCAACTTATTTAAAGGCCGATCTAAGAACATTTGAGTTAAAATCATTGGGAACGAAATTTGATGTCATTCTAATTGACCCCCCTTTAGAAGAGTTAGGTATAACTATCTTAATTTTGTTAAAATTTATGATCTAACCAAATCCTTATATTTAAACTTCTCTGATAATTAAATATATAGGTATTGTCGAAGATCTCCCATGGTTGCTGGTTTAAATTCTGATTATTGGACATATGATGAAATTATATCCTTAATGATTAGTTTATTGAGTTATATAGAAATACATTTTTCCTTAACCCTTATTATCAATAATTTCACGCTAATCTAAAGATTGAAGATGTAGCTGCCACACCTTCTTTTATTTTCATTTGGTCTGGCGATTCTGATGGTTTAGATCGTGGACGTCAATTATTACTCAAATGGGGATATCGAAGATGTGAAGATATTGTTTGGATAAAAACCAATAAGAAATGGGAGGTACGTTATTACGAAACGCACATATATGCTATATTTATATTAGGTTTCAATTCATTTTAATAAAATAAATTTATTCAGGGAAGTCGTTTTATTGAACCAAGATCCGTGTTTCAGCGTACAAAAGAACATTGTATAATGGGTATTAAGGGAACAGTTCGTCGAAGTACAGACGGACATTTTATTCATTGTAACGTGGATACAGATGTCATTATATCTGAGGAACCACCATACGGAAGTCGGTTTCAATTTTTACTTGATACTTCGATGGTACATGTTTGCTGTAATATACGTATTTTTTACTTATTTAATGAAAAAACAATGCGCGGCTATACAAATTACAAGTAGGCACAGCCAAACCAGAGGAATTATATCATATAATAGAACATTTTTGCCTTGGACGTAGAAGACTTGAATTATTTGGGGAAGTACGTATAATTAAATTATATTTCATTCAGGATCTGTCTGTCTTTCTAATTATTTAATAAATGCTATTATCTTTATTCAGGATCATAATATTCGTCCCGGTTGGTTGACTATTGGATTGGGATTATCAAGCACAAATTTTGACCCTGCTCGATATGCGAATTATTTCGTGGAACCAAATGGATATTTGTTGGGTTCAACAGCTGGTATTTGTCACTAAACATTCCTTTAGTCACTGACCTTATGACTCATTTCTGAACCGACTTTATCCACGACCGTATTGTCTATGATATAGAAATTGAGGCTTTACGACCTAAATCTCCACCTCCCAGAGAAAACGCATCAACACCCAAAGTAGGTGGTAGCGGTGGTGTAGGAGGTGGACAAACAGGAACAAACATGAAAGCGAAACTGAAGAAACCCGCACAAAATATCCTTCCTGTTCCACCGATGCCTCAGTTTCCACAGCATCGATGGGTTCCAATGGAAGGCAATTTGTATGGTAAGTAATGGTTAATAATAATTGAGATTGACGTAATGGTGATCAAAATTTAATTTTGATATACTATTTTGTTTTCCAGCTCAAAATCAACCATATGAATGGTAATAAATAAAGAAATAAGAGAAAATAGTTTTGTTTTGATTATGATCAGGAAATAATCCATGTTTAAAGAGTTTCTAGTAGCAGCGGAGCAATGAATTAATCATTCAAATTGTTTTTACAGTCCACAAAAAACCGGGATAGCTAATCTAATAACATAAATCGATTATTTACAATAGGGGACATAAGTAAAGTCCCCCTTCTAATTTATTAAAACTTTTACCACGTAGTAACACAGATGCTCGCTTGATATCACTTTTTATCATTGTTTAACCGGAAAATTATGTCATTGTCATTTCATAAACGATACGAAATCGCTTTTTCGTATAAACTTCCAAAGGGGCCGAAACTATCAAGCAATAGCAAACTATATCGGTTTGTAGTAAAAAGCGTAGTAATTAGGTGGGCAAGAAAATAAAGATTCAAATGATCTACAAAAATTCGGTAATACAACTTCCCGAGAAGATGAAAAAATCGTAAATCTCGCAAAAAACGACAACGACCTATCTAGCTCTAACGTTCAAAAGGAAATGGAATAATTAGATGGCGTATACGTGAAGCTGGAGACAAATATATCAATAAAATTCGTAAATCTTTACTCCCAAAAATCATGCTTACGCACATAAATTTTGACTGGAATCATGTAATATTTACAGATGAGAGTATTCTTCGTTTAAATTAGTCAACAGGTTTTGGCAAATTAGTATACCTTCAAAGAAATTTAGTGCAAAATTTATATGCATTCTTTACAAAAATGGTCTTTTATCTTCCGCCAGATGTAAGGCAAACAAGAATGTCAAAGTTCTCCCCCTGCCCATCGATGTTTCCTGATAGAAAATATTGTAGCGCTGATGAAGATTAAGCAAGATTCAAACTTAGAGGATTGAAAGCGGAATTGACACCTTCTTCCAAGCGAAACTTGTCGTAACCCAATAGTGTCTTTGACATGATTTACCGCAGCATCTAGAGAAATTTATTCCAATAACCCGCAGTTATTAAAATGTGACCATATCGATATAGTTCTGTGCCATATGTGTCAATAAATTCCCGCAGCTTAGTGAAAGGAGCTCAAGAAAGATATAAAGAGGGCATTTTATATCTAAATGATTCCATAAGAATAATAAAAATACAATCAAATGGATTCTACTAATACTAACGTACATCTCTCTCATCCGACACCCCAAACAAGGACATCAACAAGCACGATACAACCCCAAATATTAATTTGGAAATTTCCATCCCACACTCTGCTCCAAACACCTTTTTCACCTACACTAACACTAATTGGTGCATCAAAAGCAGCAAATGAAACGGCATTCTATATTCCCGAACTTGGATTCATGTTTGATTGTGGGATGAAAGTGCACAGTACACTTCCCACTCACATTTTCCTCACACATATACATAGTGATCATTCTCTCGCGTTGACTCATCATATGTCTAGGGAAAATCCACCTAATATTTATTTACCGAATGAATGTGCAGAGTTAGCGGAAGCTTATTTGAATGCTACACGGGAGATGACAGGTTATGGGCGAGAAAATGCAAGAATTCATTGTGCTGGTGTCGAAAAAAGTGATGTTTTGACGATCGAAGAAAAAGAGAAGAAAGAGAAGAAAGAAAAGAGTAGTGTTAATAGTAGATATGAAATACATGTCATAGAAATGGATCATAGTGTGCCTTGTGTTGGTTATATGATTTATTCTAAAAGAAAAAGATTAAAGCCAGAATATAAAAATTTAACCGGACAAGAAATTGCTGCGTTAAAAAAATCAGATAAATCGTTGAACGTTATGCAAGATTTTCTTTTTCCATTGTTCACATTTTGCGGCGATACAACCGCAAAAATCTTTAAACATCCAAATCCGAATTCGAATATTTTAAATGATAGCAGCAAAAACAATAACCACCAATGGAACGATATGCCTTTTGTAATAACCGAATGCACATTTCTTAAAGACGAACATATCGAGAATGCAGAGCGTACAAAACACACTTGTTGGCAAGAACTACAAGATGTTGTGAAATTGTATTCAGCCACTGTATTTATTCTTATACATTTCTCAAAAAGATATTCGGATGATTATATTCAACGATTTTTCGAACAAGAGAAAATAGAATGGAAAGAAAGAGGTGATGGGAATTTGGAGAATATTGTTGTTTGGATATGAAAATAAAATTTATTTTAACTATTAACTTAAAAGTACCAATCAAACCTCGATACTAAATTCGGTGATTTATTGAATACCTAGAACCAATAAATAATAAATTATTTTATAATCAACATAGTATCCTATCTAGCGATTTGCAGTGAGAAGATTAATTGTATAATGAAAATTTTTCATCACTATTTTCATGTAATTGTATTAAAAAATAAATAAATTAATAAAATGAATAAATAATTAAGTATATTATTATAAATTTACTTAAAAGTATATACAAAATTTATTAAAGTATCTCTTATTATTTCTTCAATATAAATCTTTTAATCAAAATTAATAAGTATTAAAATATTGATTTATTTCAAACTATTATTTCAAGAATAAATTCTTTTCTTATTGAAATATTATAATATTTAATATTATTAACTTAATAAGAAAATTTGATTATCAGTTTATTTAATAGTTATTTTATATAATTAATTATATGCAAAATACAAAGAAAATTTAATAATAAAATAAGTACAAAAATTGTAAAATTTCAAATATATTTTTCAATATATTTATTATTATTATTAGATTAAAAAATAAGAATTACAAATAGATCAAAATATATATTAAATAATACAAAATATAATTAACTTCTTTAAATAATATAAGAAAAAAATTAATTTTACAAAATCAAGTTAAATATTTATAATTAAAAAACTTAATATAAGTTACAGTATGTATCAAAAAAAATTATCCTTTTTTATTATAAATTTTATTTAAAAAATTAATTAATTCAAGTACATAATAATTATAATGATGGTAATACATGGTCTCTTGCATATATTTAACATATTTAAAGGACATCTCTTCTATAAAAAATTTTTTTAAAAAAATGTTTCAAACCAGATTAACTTCTTAATATCAAATGATCCTTCATTTTTAGAATTAAGAAATACATTTACTTAAGAAACTCCAAAAGCTTATCAATATTTCTCACTTCACAATCAAGTACAATATCCAAAAAATAAAAAAAATAGGGAATATTACACATCTAAGAGGCAATGACCATCCAAAAAAGATTAGATTGGTGAGAATATATGTTTTTGAACATTACATTAAGAAGAATAGTATCTTATCTTTGCGAATCTTGATCATAAAATTATCTAAGAATGGGAAGTTTATATCATACTTGACTATAGGAAGAAAATTAAAGAAGCTTGATTATAAAAATACTCTTCCAGTAGATATTTTAATACTTATAGATCTTTATAAAGAGAAATAGATTGAATAAGTCATAAAATATCTTAATGATAATTGAAACTGAATCTTATTTTCTAATGAGATAGCTTTTTCTTTATTTAGAAACACAGTAAAATAATGGTATAAGGATCATAAACTGATTAAATCACTTTCAAAATATTAACAAAAAATTTTCACTTGGATAGAATTTGATATTAAAGATAAAACATCTTTATTTTATTTTACTGATATCATGAATAATGAATTTTATGTCAAAATCTTGCATCAATACTATCCAAAAATTAAAAGAATATTTGGTAGTTGATGAAGATTTCAGCAAGACAATAATTTAAAATATATGAGTCAAATTGCCAAAGAGTTTATTAACAAGAACTTTCCTAAAATTATCAATTGGCTGGCTAATAGCCTGGATCTTAATCTATAGAAAATTTATAGGATATTATTAAGTATAATGTGAAGAAATGGTTATCATCAAATCTTGATGAATTAGAGCAGTTTATGATTGAAAAATGACAAAATATTCTAACTAATTCTTTAAATAATTTTATTAAATCAATGAAATATTATTATCAGATAATTATTGATAATAATGATAAATGAATTCCTTATTAATATATATTTTTTTCTTAAAAATAAAAAATATATATTTTTATTTCTTAAATAAATCATTATACATAATATTTAATTAAATATTTAATAAATTATTTAAAAAAAAGTCAATTTTTTTTGATACACACTGTATATATCTTGAAAATAAGATAATCTTCAAGATTATTAAGAATAATTCATGAAAAATAATTTTTTCATATTCATTTGAAATATTTAACAAATATTTATATATAATATTCAGGAATATAAAACAGAAAGTTCTTAAAATATATGAATATTTTTATAATATCAGGAATTATTAAGTTATAAAAAGTTGAATAAATACTTTTCAAACTGTTATTGAAAGAATTAATATTCTAAATTTGAAACCAGATTTAAACTGGTTTTAATTTTCAAAAATAAATCTGGTTTTAATCTTCATGTTTGATAATAAAAACAAACAATATCCTTTAATAATAATATGAATGAAATAAATTATAACCTAGTAATAAATTATCTAAACAGCTAATATATATAATTATTGATCACGAAAAATTCTTATAAGATCTTTAAGAAACATAAGTCAACTTTCTAAATACCCGATCGGTCGTATTTACTGTTTAGAAATTCCCTCCCTCATGACAAACAATTGCATACATTTAATCACATTGGAAACTTATTTTATTAACCGGGATCTCTATTAATTATTAGAATTATAATTGTCTTGTTGATTGAGATTTGGAATATTAAAATTGGAATTATCTCCGTCCAAATTATCAAGCGCTGCTTGAAGCATGTCTAACTCCGGATCCGCGGACATATTGGGTTTTCGATTTCTACCCTCGAATGCTGCTGTTTCTTTCCTCATATAATTTAAAACATTTGTATTTGGGATGATTCCTGTTCTGACAAAATTAATTAGAGTTGTCGAGGTTGCGTAACCAACAGTTTGCATCTCCTCCAAAGCAATATTGGCTCTGGGATCCCGATGTAATGCACATTTTCTAACAATTGCTTCGTAAGCAGTTCTTGGCGGTAAAATATCGCGCGATTTCATTTCTTCGAGTAAAGCGAATGCATCCTCGTAATCTGTGTCGGTGCACACTAGTTGAATCATGTTAGCGTATATTTTAGGTGTAGGACTAATACCTTGACTACGCATTTCTTCCATGAATTGTTGACCGAGAAGTCGATGTTTTATAGAAAGGCAACACTCAATAAGCATTTCAAAGGTTTGAACGTTTGGTGTTATATCAAGTTTTTCGGCTTGATTATAAGTCTCTACTGCTCTGTGTATATCAGCTTCGCGCAAGCCAGTCTCTTTGTTGTAGATGACAAAGCGACAAGCTCTAATTATTGCATTCAAGGCTGATACATCTACTTTTCTACCTTTTGAATGAAGCTCCTCTAGAGTATAATATGCATCGTCGATTTTTTCGACATCGGTTTTGATGAGATCGGTAATTGGCAACGCTGTCACATAGTCTGGTTCAGCCCCAGAGGCGCGTGCCAGTTCTAACACGTTGAAAGCACGTTTCAAATCACCGGCAACAACATATGACGCCAAAAGCGCGGCAAAATGTTGTTCTTCAATTTTAACTCGGTTTGCTACAAGTAATTTGATGACTCTTTTGGCTAAATCAGGGTTTCCAAATCTAGCTGCCGAATTAATAATGTTGAGGCATATTCCTTGATCGGGGACCATTTTAGCATCGTCTACTATTTTTTTCCAACAATGAAGAATACCTTCAAGCTGAAAATATTATAAATAAATTAAAGTATTCTTTCAATCAAATAAGATTAATAGAATACTCACATGAAAATGAATTGAAGCACATCTCAAAGTTTCCATATATATTGTTGGCAATACATGTGGGTATTGTTTTTCAAATTTAAGCAATGTATCGAATGCCAAATCAACTTCATTTAATGCAATTGCTAACTTTGTAACTTGCCAAAAAGTTCTAGCGGTGGGAAAAATCTTTTTTTCAAGTAATTCATCGAGAACATCAATAGCATGTTCCAATTCTTCTACAATTAAGAAGCTTTCAAGGTAATGTTCATAAGTAAGAGAAGACGGTCTTAGATCGTGTTTTTCAAGGAGGCTCCATACATATTCACGATATATGCCTGTTAGTTCAAAGGATGTAGACTGTTAAGAAGGAATCTCGATTAGATTTCTTATATACTTCGAGAATAAAATATCGAATAATAAACATGATTATCACCAATAACACGTAATCAAAAGTTTCCAAATCAGGTGGAATCCCATGATTAATCATTTCATGGAGTAATTGTATACATTCGTTGAATAAACCCTCACGGTGATATACTTGAAGTAAAAGATTATAAGTCTTCGTATTTGGTTTTATCCCTCGATTTTTCATATCTTGGCAATGATTATATATCTCTCCCAAATTCCCCCATTTCGTCAATCTTAAGAGTTCTTTGTTCATTTCGACTATCGCAAGATCAACTTCTTTCGCAGGGGAGGAAACGGTATCAACGGACGTACCATCAAGAGATGGGGAAGCACCAGTAGTAGTAATTTGTTTAGTTGGTGAGTTAAAAATCGGTAGAGGGACAGCGGTGACGGCAGCATTAACGTTGTCTTTTGGTAAGACTTCGGTTGTGTAGTGCCATTTACTGGTGACTGCAAGCCAAAATCACCTTGAGTGTAAATTCCAAGTGAGGATTATAACAGAATATAACAATACCAATTTCAAAAAAGTTTCCACTTCACAAACTTGCCGTGCATAAACCTTGTTGAATCTAAACTATTACGACGCGTTATTCCATTTCCATTACCATTCCTCAAAAATAGGATTGCTGTTAAAGCTTTGTTTGTGTCCACGTGAAATTTTGGTCCGAGCAATAGCTTAATTGCACGTAAAGTTCGCGCGGACATTATGAAGTAGCGGCAGTTTTGTTTTTTAGATGCTTGGATTTTTTTTATATTTATGACTCATATGACTCATATCGTGTAATTCGTTGATGCTGATTCTGAATATATGTTAAGATCTATATTTTTTAACTAATAACCTTTGTCTTATTATCTTTAATTTGCTTTATATTTGATTTTGACTTACTAGTGAAAGTCATTTTTTTATAATTTTTATTCTTTATATTCCTGATTTCAATTACTTATTTAATATTAATAAAAAATAATAAAAAATCAAAATATTAAATTATATCTTATTATTATAATATAAATAAAAATATTAATGAAAACTTGCTTCATAGCAAGTACATATTCACAAAAAGTCTCAATCATAGCTCATAGCTGAAGGAATGGCTATTCTCCTAGCACTTGAAGCAGTTCTCAAAAATATAAAGCTCATAATCTTTATTAATAGTCAAGTAATAATATTATTAATAATCAAATAGATTCAATATTTAAATAATTTATCAATATGCAAAATTCTCAAAACAGTAGCTTAATGCATATGATATAACATATCAAAACTAATACAACTCAAAAATATATTACTTATTTTTAAAAAATTAAAGCTTATTCAGGTAATAAATTAAATAAAAAAGTAAATATCTTAATTAAAATAATTATGATAAATTTTTTCAAATATTTTTAAAAAATTATTTCAGATAATATATTATAATTCTTTGCATTTTTTAGATTTATTTAAATAAACTTTTAAACTTATATTTCTTTATTAAAATAATAATTTATAAATAAATAAAAATTAAAATAATAAAATTATTTAATTATTATAATATAATTTCTAAATCTTAATATAATATCAAGATGATAAATTATTTTAGAATATATCTTTTTAAAATAGTTTTCTTTTATTTATATTATGAAGTTTTTTTTTATTATATAATATTTATTTAATCTGAAATTAAATCATTTATTTATAAGATATATTTATCAGTTAATAAAATAATAAATTACTTTTGAAATTATTTTACTTAATAATACTTTTATTAATAAATCAAGAATCAAATCAATTTCTTTTAATAAAAAAAGATCAAATTTATATTAATAAAAAAATAAATTAATCTTATAATTTCAAATCTTTACTTATTAATATAAATAAATTTTATAAGAATTAATTCATATATTTATCATAGATCTTATATAATATAATAATTAGATGTAATTAAAATAATTATTAAAATTACTAAACATTTTATTCTTTTAATAAGAACTAATTTTTAACTTTTATATTATCAAGCTTAAATTTTTTGAAAAAAATAAAAGATTATATATAACTCAAAATCAAATCTAATAGTATTAATATAAGTTAAAACTAAATCAAATATCATATTATTTTATAAATTAAATAATTATTATTATTTTTATAATATTTCTGATCAATAATATATTTTAATTTTTTGTAATATTATTAATATTATTATAAATAAATCTAATTAATCTGCTTATAATTAATTAATAAATAGAATATATATCAAATAATAAAATAATTTTTATTAATATAGTTATAATAATTAATATATATAATTAATTAAATCTTATTTTATATTAAATATAAATAAATTATTGAAATTTATAAATATTGTTATGATATGAACTTTTAGTAGAATATTAGTTAATTATATTATTGATTGCTTCATATTACAATATCATTAGAAAATTTTTGAGGGCACAGTTTTGTACAGATCTTCAGATCCAAAATCTGCGCAAAACTTTGAATCTGACGACAATTAGTAAAGAAAAAAAAATTAAAAAATCTGCGCAAATCTGTAACAAAATGTAGGTTTGCGCAGATTTTTTAATTTTTTTTTAAAATTCTACGTAAAACTTCGCAATGTCAGTTTCAAGTAGCAGTAGCAATTTCAAGTAACTGTAACAATAGCAATTTCAAGTAACTGTAGAATTCATAGGTTAAACAATAGTAAAGATATTTATTTTATTGTAAACTATATATAT